>VZRF01013278.1:5183-91786 GCA_013396875.1 Vireo altiloquus | reverse complement strand
GCAAGGGCTACTGTGGTGTTCGGAATCTCAGATTGTATCCAGGATGGAATGCTTGGTTCCTCCCTCTGGGCGGAGCATCTCACAATGGGATGGTGAGTCATGGGCAAGGCATTGATGGGCCCATGGACAGGAGATAGTCCAGGAGTGAGTTATCTATTAGTCATGGGCAAGGCATTGATGGACCTATTAATAGACAGTCCAGGAGGCAGGGAGCACTACCCCACCTATTTTCAACAGCTCATGAAGATGGTAATAGAATGCACTGCAACCCAGGACATATATCTAAGTTTAGTTAATAACAGAAATAAAAACTATATCTTTATAGGAAAGCTACTTTAATATTATACATATAGCATCCATTTTAATATTTGCAAAAAGCCAATACTATAATATGCATTTTTAACAAAATGAATGGCCAAATTCCCAGTGCTCCCCAAATAATAGGATTTCTTGCTTCAGCATATCCTAAGTGAAGCTATTAGCCTGTCCATGAGAAGGACAGGAGACAGATGGCTGGTGGGGATGGACAGTTGCAGTGTAGGATTCTTCTTATTCAAGAGCTGCTGAGATGTTTGATCTTACACTACAGAAACCACATACTTCAAAGGCAGCAGGATCCAGGCCATAAGGAAGCGAAGATGGGAAAAAAAATCAATCCACCTTATCAAATAAACGTCTGTCTGGAAGCACATGCTTAAGATAGTGATCTTGTATCTTTGCATGCATAAAAATTAACAGTCTGGTGAGAAGCACTGGATTTTCATTCTGATGAAATCCTGGGGAGCCCATGTGCTGTCCCTTTTTGGAGAGTCCAACCTGGTGTCTGCGGTGCCTCACGGGAGCCAGGGACTGAGATCTTTGTCATGGCCACCTCACTGCCCTCTCTGCTCTTCCTCCCTTTGCTCATCCAAACAGAGAGCCAGGCTGCAGTGAGGGCCACATCCACCCCCCCACGTGCCCAACCCCTGATTATCTTAAATGTTGCATAAGGAGCACAGTGGGGCTTTTTTTACACAGACAAGGCTTCACATTTGCTGGCTTCTTGCTGCAATAAATTGGCAGATGATGCACTAATGAGAACAATAATGCACCCACCCTACCGCCTTCGATCACTTATGTGCTCTTTTGCAGCTTGTGAAAGGCTCTAAAAGCTTTCACCAGACACATCGTCTGATTTTTAGGGAGTGTCACTAGCGCTGTTTACCCTAGACAGACAGAAGCCTGCTTTTATCCCACATGGCTGCTGGGACAATTAAGGTCGGGCTAAGTGACCAAAAATTAGTCTGACCCAAGGAGCCCTGATTCCAGAGATTTTACAGCAGTTTCAGCAGCGCAGGCTGCCTCAAAGCAGCCTGTCCAAACGGAGCACTTCAATAAACAGCTTAATGGGTGGCATGCTGGGCTGCAATCAGCTGGCATCAGATGTGCTGTGCCAGCTGATGGTCAGCACCAGTGACTGTGTGTGTGCTGTCCTCCTGTGACAAAGTGATCTGTGTTCTCCAGCCTTTTCTGCTCAGAGACACACATGCAAGGGACAGGGAAGCGTTTCAATTTGCTCAATTGTTTCCACTTGTTCAGTTTTCCAGCTACAGGCTCGGGACCGTCTTTACTCCTTGTTAAAAAAGTTACTTGGCAGCTCAGACGAACTCCCATGGGTGGTTATCACCAGGTTGTGATTAAACTTATCCACCAAACAGCTGTTTCTTTGGAAGGGATGTATTGTTTCATTAACCTGTAAACCCACAGCAATTAAAATTGGGTTTTGAAACTACAACAACAAAAAGCTGTCTGCATGCTATCTCACTGCTGAGCATGCCATTTCCCACATTCTCTGCTTGTCTCCTTTTCCTGCAGCATCTCAGTGTGAGAGACTGAACTGACAGGTGAACTTTTTCGACTTTTAGTTTACCTTTGTCTGCTTTAGAACCCACAGCCAGCCTCTACTTATTTATGCGACTTTATCTGAAGGGGAATCAACTCTATTTTAATTGCGCATGAACGGGATGATAATAAAACGTTAATTACTTTTTCTGCCCGGGCACTGATCTCTATCTGGCAGAATTTGCCCTTGATGATCCCAGAGCTTCAGCAGACAAACAAACGTGGACATGCTGCTCGCAGGAGAATCCAGGGATCTCCCCTGTTGTTCCCAGGCTGTTCAACACTTTTCCATTTCAGCAGCTGCATGCAGCATCACCGGTGTGGAACTGCTCAGCACATGTGCTAGTACCAATATTCACTATACAGGCGATCCCTACATGAGGCCAAATATGGGATTTCCTTTGGAGAAGACAGTGGTGTCTTTTTTTTCCAGGACTGAAATCTTCTCATTGCTTAAACCACCCAGAAATGGCCCACTTGTCTACCTCAGAGGAATCTTAGGCTCACAACAGCCTGTTAAAACAGGGAGCTGTTCAAACATGTATCCGTCATCCATAGCTTCCCATGTCCTGTAACATACCTACTGCTGGGATAACTGAGCACCTGTCAAGATTCTATATTGCTAGCCACAAAGTCCTCACGAATTTATCAACAGAGAAGCTTACACTGCTGCCTGGCAAGCTTTTGTGACTCAACCTTGACCTCTAAGGATCTTCTGAAGATGAGAAAGCATCAAATTCTCCTTGCAGATTTAATCACTCTTTCCTCCGCTGTGGGCTCTGATGGACAAGATGGTAGAGATATCCTTAGCTCAGACAAAATCACCTGAAAGCAGACGCTGCTACAAAGACACAGACCACACACTTGTGCCACACATTGTGTTTGGCACCCCAGGTTCCCAAAAAAAGCACACACAAAGTGGAAAACTGCCCACAGCCTGAGGTGACCGACTGACCATCAAGGTCAGTCAGTCACCTTCCAGACAAGAAGACTCGGGGCCATGTTTGAACTGCTGGCCCAAGTGCAGGACTCTCCCTATATCCTTGCTGTCCCTTGAGCTTTAGGAAGCTTGTAACCTGCCAAAAAGCCCCCCAAAAACATGGCAATGAGGCATCAAGTGACACTAGACTGCAACTAGAAGCCACCAGAGGTGAGTGCTGAAAGATTTCCTCATGTTCACACTAAATCATTCCATTACAACTCTAGAATAAACAAATGTGACTTGTCATATGCACTGATGTCTTTCTCAAGTGCTGCTTTCCACAGAAGTCCAGGTTTAAGGCCTCTCTTTTTCTGGATGCTCCCTGTTTCCCAGAGTTGGAGGCAATTCCATTGCTGAGACACTGCATTTCTCACCTGCTGATTGCAATTAGCCACCACTGCCAGGGGCCTGGGGAGCTGCTGAGGAGCCAACAAGAAGCAGAGACCAGCACGAGGCCTTGGCAGCACATACAGAGAACAAGAAATGCAGCGCTGTGTTCCTGAGGTGCCTCCACAGTTTTACAGGGTTCCAAGGTTCCACAATCTCCACAAGGTTCCACAACCTCCACAAGGTTCTCAATACCCTGTGAGTGTGTCAAAGTCTGGTTTTGGAGGCTCAGCTTGCTCCTCACACTCTTACACACTGCCATCACATGTTTGCCAGAAAGGAAACATGGGGAAATAAAGATTGCTGTTAGTAAAAACAAACCCAACCGTGCTCTTGGTGAGAAATCCTCCCAGTCACCCCTATCCTAAGGCAGCATCAATGATCCCAATGATAAATTACCTGACTGTGGTGGCTGCCACACCAGGTGACCTCTGAAGGTGGGCAGAGTCACCCCTGTTCCCTGCTGTGTTTCTGAGGCATCCTCATGAGCTCCAAAGCACAGTTCCCAGTAGTCTTCACCTCTCTGTAAAGAAGTCTATCTCAGTGCTCACTTATCTGCTGGGGCACGTAGGTTTTCATCTCAGATCTCCAAGGGAGATTCTCCTGAAGTCTGTGAAAGTAAGTCAGCCTCCCTCCATGTGCCCCAGGAAACCCTCCTGGCATTCTGTCAATTGTTCATCGACTGCCCAGTGCAGAAGAGAATGCTCAGCAGGCAAGCACCACGTCGTTCCTGAAAACATCCAGGGCCTATTTCAGAGGAAACAGCAGTTCTGACCCGTAGTCTATTCTCTCACAGCAATGGGAGTCAGTAGTTGCATCTGCTTAGAAATGCCCAACAACTCTCAAGCCAAGGTGTTAAGAAAGTACATGCTGATAAGGTCTTTCCCAGGACTTATGTCTCCTCCTTCTCATTAAATACAAATAGCAGGGAGAAGGTTTGCCTTTAAAGCTAGAGACCAGAGCAAAGGTGAAGCTCAGACTGGAAAGAAACCCCATCACCTCCAGCCCCAGGGACCCCTGTATCCCATCAAAACTCCTCACATTGCACCAGTGCAGCAGCCCAAAGGGTGCCAAGCCCTTTGCTCCCCTGTCCCTTGATCTTTAAAGATCTCAGGAAGGCTGTTAAGTCCCCCTTAGAACCTGTGTTCTGATCTAAAGGACACAGCTGTGGAAAGAAACAGCCACAAAAAGGTGACCAAGACTACCCAAGTGCATGCTATGTATAGAAAAAGTCAAGCTATGACTTCTTGCAGATCTGCAGAAAAAGGTCAAAGATTGCTAGGCTAAAGGAATGCCCTGAAGGATTAAGCTCTGCTACTGTCCACCTTTAGGTTTTTAGATGGAGTCCAGAGATTTTCAGAGTACCACCTCTGCATGAAGGTAAAAGCAAGATGAGCTCACACATTTTCAGTTCCTCAGTGCAGCTCTTTGTGATCTGATTTAATCTGGGAAGGCTGCAGCCGCACCATCCTCATTTTGGTGGATATAGAGGATCCGGCTGAGAAAAATGCAACCATTTTTTCAGCAAGTCAGATTTTTGTGCTGGTAATTTCCACCTTTCTCCAGCTTGGCTCCCAGGGGATTCACAAAGGGGTTTGTCATCTCTCCAGGTCATTCAGCACTCTGGAATGTGCTGTAAAATTATTTGCCCTGAGCAGCATTACAGGAAAGGCATCCATCAGTTAACTCCACGGTCAGCTTTCTCTTCTGAAGGATGTGTTGCTGATGATGAGTCATAAAGACATTGATTTTAACATTTGCTTTGAATCATAATTGCATTCGTAAGATTACATAGTGGCTCTCAGGGATCTACTGAGTTTTTAAATCTATAGTCAATGCCTATTCTTCTCAGTTAAGTACTATATAATGCATAGGATGACTGGACAATTTTTTATTTTTATACACATTGCTTTCAGAAAATGGTGTCTTACATCTGAAAAATTAAGTTAATATTAAAAAAATGCTGCTTTTTTTCTCCCCAATGATAGTCTTTGTTTTAAAAATTCAGTATAATGGTTCAGCAGGGTGAAACAGTGTATTATAATTGAAGGTTAATATCCATATGGAGTTAATATCAGACGGGTTCCCATCATGATTTGAGATTCCAGCGTTCTAAGCTGCTATAAATCTAAACCAATGGTTAAAAGTATAAAACTAAAAAGGTATACTTGGGAATGATAATGGGGTGCAAGGTCTAGTCACTAGAAATATGGAATGAAAGCCCTATCTTACAGTCTGTATTGCTGTGCATTCACTTTTTTAGATAAATTCTTCATGGCTATTCTAAAAGGTGATTGTTGTTGTTGTTATTATTATTATTATTATTATTACTACTCTACTACCATTATCTTCCACTTTGTATTCCCAGAGGGAACTGCTTAAGATTTCCTTTGACTTTATTCTCCTCTTCTGGTCTTTACCTGCAGAATGCCTGGGCAGCAGGCAACACCCCAGGAACCTCTCTGAAACCCCTTCAGCAGCAGCTGGCTCCCCCAGTTTGGAGGCAATGTTTTTTTTCAGGCACCCCACACCCCTGATGCTGTGCCATTCACAGAGAGAAGCCAAGCTCCTTCTCTAATGTGAGTCTAATGGAGGAGATGAGAGCTTCAGGAATACACCAATGCCCATATTTTACTGTATTTTATGAGGATTTCATGTTCCAGGTGAGCATGAGAACTCTGGATGGGCATTGACAGATCCTCTGGTAAACAAAATGCACTCTTCACTTGTGTGATTTGTCTTCAGTGATCATGATGCCCCTAAGGCACTTTCTACCTTGGTGTTGTGGTCAAGGAAATAAAGCACTGTCACTTTACAGAACAGACACTAAGAAATCTCTCTTTCTAGTCTTACATTCAGCCACTTCCCCATTAATTTGCTGAGTCAAAATAATAAAATAAAAATCCCAAGGCATTAGCGAGGGCAGCAAAAGACAGGAAGAAGATGATGGATTTTAAATCCTGGTAGGGTCTGGTCTCTGGCTTGTGCACTTACTGCTCCTTGCCTCTCCTTTCCATGTTTTTTTTTTTCCTAAGTACTTTGCATAATAAACTGGCGAGAGGTAGGAGCCAAGATCTTCCTTCTTTAAAAGCAGACAACAGGATTACAAAATGTCATGGTCAAATCTAAATTTAAAAAAATGGACAAACCACATGGAAATCCTGTCTCTCCATGGCACAGTCCTTATCAGTACTTTGAATATGATCAAAATCAAAGTTGATCTTTGCAACCTACATGAAACAGGACATTTTTTTTTTCAACTAGCTTATGTCTCACAGTATCCTGCTGGACTCTCGTGGAAAATTTCTAACCCTGGCAGGCAAGCACCTCACAGGGCTGGCTTTCATTCAGGAAGATGAGGAAAGGGGTGAAAGGCAGGTTATAGTAAAGGTGCCTGAACCTGCTGCACTGTTTGGGCTGCAAGGATTCTTGGTTTGTGGTTCTAGAGCTATTAAGACTGCAAGTGCTAAATAAGTGCCAAGTATGGTATTCCTGGGGCTAAAAAAGAAGGCAACCTTTCCTTATCCTGCAGCTGTGAGGTCAAGGTAAACGTGACTGCTCAGAAACACTGCAGTTCTCAAGCCCCTGGGGGATTTTAATGTGTTTTATAAACTTGTTTCCAAACCAAGCTATTAGGAAAACAAGATATTTCTCCATAAAGCCTTTATTTTTCTCTCTTTAGGGACAGTACTGCCTGCTTTACAGTGCTTTAACTCAATCAGAATCATCATTTCTATAAACAGACCATTTTTCATGACTTGCTTGAACAACTCAGGAAGGCAGCTTTTCAGAAGTTATAGTCATACACAGGAAAAAAATCCCCCATCTTACTCAGTCTGTTGTAACCAGAGATGTAATGGAAGCCGTGTCCTTTCTCTGAAGGTAATAGATAAGGAAAAACACAGATATATGCCCTTGTTTTCCTTTCCCACTCAGCTGCAGTTATGCAATATTACAAAGGGAAAGGAACAAGCTCTTTCACAATTAGATTGCAGAGAAAGAACTTTTTTTTTTTGTACAGGAGTTTTTGGTGGGAGATGTCAATATTTACCCAGGACTTCACCTGTATCAGGAGGAGATTTCAGGCTGGTGGCTTTTGAACACTTAAGTTGGGATGGAGAGAGCCTCAAAGTAACCCTGGAGAGCTAGGGCAGCGCTGGCAGCCAGCTGTTGCTCAACAGTGGATCAGCCCTGCTAAGACTAAAATGTTTATTTACACTGGTGTTTCAATTGCCCACATTTGTCCTTATATCCACAAGACGGACTAGGTACATCAAGGGGATTTGGTTTGCTTTTTGTCTCAGCACAGGAGTGTCAAAAGTTTGACACCTGGGGCACACACGTGAAGGACTCGCTCTATGTGAACTGCAGAGGACCCTCTCTGGTGACTCTGTCCAGGGGCTGCGAGTCAGCCAGAAACCTCAGGAAACTCCTGAGTGTTCCAGGATTGCAGAGTGATTTCAAGCACTCTCACTGGCCTCATCAATGCCATGCTTTCTCATACTCACCCCCCACCAGCCACAAGTGAGAGCTCTCTTTCTCCTCCTCACACATGTACTCTAACACGTAAAATATTCAGCAAAATAAAGATTTCATGAAGAATCTGATAATAAACCCCAGGTAATTCTGAGTCACAGTGGTCTCAAAGCAGTGCTGCCAAACTGGGAGTGTACAGCAGTAACAGAGACTGCTGTTATAGAGAAAATGTGGTGCCACACGCCCCACAAAAAAGCAAATATGTATAAGAGGAAATATCCACTTATTGGAGAATTAGTACTACTCAAATATGCCTTTTGTGTCAGGACAGAGAGGCAAGGTCTGCAGATTTAGCTGCTAACAGTACCTCCAGCAGGTGTGTTACACTCCATGGGAATGGACTTTGCACCACAGCATCGTTCTATTCCACCCCAGTTCACAGCAATGGAGGGTTTTGGTTGTCTCTGAAATGTCTCTTGACAACTCTCTGCAGACCTTTCAGGTGGAAAACTCAGCTTCCTAACGAGGCTTGAAACTTTTACATAGTTTGATTGAGAAAAAGGATATATATGCATAGTTTCTTCACTCTTTTAAGTGTCTGTAGCTCAGACAGCTGGGGAAGTAGTTAGACTATTCCAAGTTTGAAAACTGTGAATAAAATGCTAAAATGCAAACAATAGTTTTAGAAAGTTACTGGTTTTGGCTGAGGCCTCACTGTGTGTCTACACTGGATTCTCCTTTGCAGGTGCTCATGCAAGTAACATTTTTAATAAAGAAATTTTTTTGTCCAGTGCAGTATTATCACTGTTAACAACTCTAGTCAGTGTTCTGCATCAGTTTCTGAGAAAAAGCACTAACTGGGGGGGTGGTAGTGATGGCATTTGCATCAGAAAGGAGCAATAACAAGTAAAACATCTCTTTATTTCTATAAACAAGACAAAATGAATAAACAGAGAAGAGACATCAGCAAAGAGGGAATAGGAAAGAAATGGATTAAATGAGCTGCATTGGGTATGGTTGTTGTTCTCAAAGTATAAGTCAGCTGCCTCAAGATCAGTGCACATTACTCAAATTCCACCAACAGGACCAGGGACTTCTCTGGGAAGTTACAGCTGATACGGTGAACAAAGGAAAAATATTATTAATTCCTTATTACAGACTTTGAAGCAGTAGTGTGCTAGTGAACGTTGAGCCAGAAGATTATCTTGGGATGCAAATTAACAAGTCCACTAGGAAGAAACTTGTGGGGCAGAGAGGGGCTTGTGTTTCTCAGTACTGCTCAGGGTGCAGCAGCCACCTGACAACAGCTTGTTTAGACTGGCATGTTTTATGCCTCTCTGAGGCTCAGTTTACCCCAGGAGAACTAAATGACCCATTCAAGGTTGCTCAAGAAGCATGTGAATATCTGGTTCTTAATAACCGAAAGCCTCCCTGTCTCTGGGCCAATTTCCTTAACTACAGAACTGTCCTCCCTGTTTGCCTTGCTTTAAAGCGAATCCTTGACCACAGCTCTCCTCTCCTCTCCCGTGCCATCAGCCCAGCCTACTGAATCCCTGCTGGCAGCAAACACTCGATCACATTTATCGCGTTATGGTATTTTTGCCTCCTTGGCCAAACTCTTCGAACTGCTCAGCTTGCAACAAAGCCACAAGAGAACAATGTCTGCTGCCATTGCCGGTCCTGTTTCCTGCTTTCTGAGGTGCAGATGGAAATCTGACCTTCACCTTGGAGTGATTTCCCATTCATCATCAAGATGAATAGCTGTCGATCCACCCTGTGCTGCTCCAAGAGGTGCCTCGCGAGCGACTCGCCGTGAATTCTTCCCAGCTGCACCAGCAGGGCTGCTGCTCTGCAGCGCTTGCAGCGGGTGAAGAGTGCTCATAATCCGAGACTTAACGTCAAATATTTTCTGCAAGGGAAATAAAAATGTCAACAGGAAGTGAAATGTGACCTGATTAACAGTTAGACCTCTGACTCTGCTTCATTTTTGACTGATGTGGTGTTTTACAAGGATAATAATACCACTGATTCCTCTTAATTGATGGACCCTGATGGAAATATAAATTAAGCAATTAATACAATTCTCTGAGACTCATAAAAATAAACTGTATGTAGAGATAGTCATATTTATTTTTTTAATTGCTTTAAAAACATGTGTCATACAAAGCATTACAGCATTTTCTCCTAGGGAAAGCCAAGGCAAGTTTGACCTCCTTAAGAGCCAGAATGTTCCAGAGGAGGCAATGCAAATGATCTGCCGCAGACCCGGGCAGTTTATGATAACCCAAGCTGCCTTTTGTCTGGGGAGTTCTGCAAGCCCTGATTTTCATGTGTTTTGTTTAAAACAAAACTAACAAAAAATAATTACTGTTTAACATTTAGAATCACGCCCGGAGGCCCCATTCAGGATCAGGAGCTCTTTGTGCCAGCTAAGAGCACAGCAAACACAGTGGGAGAAACACACTCTGCAGCAAATGGCTTGTGATCGGATTCCTGATGCTTTTAATGGTTTCTTCCATGGGAGGTGGTTTTAATAGTGAATAGCAGGCCAGTGTGACCTTGAGAGATGCCAGCTTGAAACCAATGGGAGTTTTCGGGAGAGAGCAGGAATTCTGGGAAAGCAAAAATTTAGAGATTTGCAATACCCAAGTGATATGAAGGAGTATTTACAAATATTTACAAACAGGCTGCTGTTGGATTCAATCCTGTTTGCATCCCTCCACGCCTGCACTAATAGGCTTTCTGTGACTGATATATTCTCCATGTTTCTCATTTGACTTCTGGTTCCTGAGCAGTCAGAGTTCATACTCAAAAGCTTTCCTCTGCCACCATGAAAGCTCGGCAGTTGTGTTAATAGAGGCTGGGATTCTCTTGTAATGTCTTCAGGTGTAAAGAAAACAGCTTGTTCACCCAGAGGCGCTCAGTGCTTGCTGCTTAATTCCCTTTGAAAAGTTACTCCCTGACACCGGGAGCAGAAGCCACACCACAAATTACAGGCAGTGAATAAAGCAGGATTGTTGCACATGCGGTCTGTTCCCTGCCTTTGAAATTTGAGAGCTGAGTAATTCGGAAAAGGGACTTGACTTCTTTTAAAATCAAAATGAGGAGGATGCCTGTTTTTTTGACTGTGATTTGAGAAGTCTGCAGTAGACATTCCTGCAAGCTGGGAACTCGCTGCAGGTGCCAGGGGAAGAGTAAACCCCAGAGGCAGCCCTGCCCTGCCACCCTGCCCGTACAAAGGTGCACAAAAGTGGGTGAAAATGTGTGAGGGAGTGAGACTGGTGTTGGAGTCCAAAATATTTAGAAAACCCCTCAAATTGCCCTAAAAAGTCTAAAACCCTCACTAAAACCCCAAAAAACCCACGTTCTTTGATTTGTGCCCATAAAAAAAAGCTCCCAACACTTATAAATGAATTAAAAACATGAAAAATATTAAATAAATTACAGTTTAGTTTATCACAGAATAAAAATTTGTAGTTTTAAATTTTGTAGTATAAGATTTGTGCCCATAAAAAAAAGCTCCCAACACTTATAAATGAATTAAAAACATGAAAAATATTAAATAAATTACAGTTTAGTTTATCACAGAATAAAAATTTGTAGTTTTAAATTTTGTAGTATAAGATTTGTGCCCATAAAAAAAAGCTCCCAACACTTATAAATGAATTAAAAACATGAAAAATATTAAATAAATTACAGTTTAGTTTATCACAGAATAAAAATTTGTAGTTTTAAATTTTGTAGTATAAAAGTAAAAAAAACGAAAATAAAAATTTTTGAGTAGTGTTCAGAGTTCTTTTACTCCATTTTCTACTGTAAAAATAGCACAGACATTAATAAAATAAATTTGAAGTAAAAAAATTTGCTAAAAGTAAGTAATAATTAGTACAAAATTATACATATAATACATTTTAACAATTAATTGAATAAATTTATTTTAAAACAATACTACATTCTCAATCTCAAAATCCTACCACTAAAAATTTAAAAAGCAAAACCCAAGTAAAAAACAACATTCTAAATTTGAAATAAAAACTTAAATAAACAACAAAAAAAACCTAAAAACCACAAGTCAAACTCCTTTTTATCTAGTATAAAACTTTAATTAAAAAAAAAACAAAAAAACAAAAAAAACAGTTTCAAAAACACAACTTCGTAAACTGGGAGCCAGACTGGGAGCAAGTCTGGGAGCCACCCAGCTGGGCTGATGCTCAGGCACCGTGTGGCTTCTGTGCAAGAGCTGAGTCAGGAAAGCAGCTCTGAGGAAGCAGTGACAGCATCCCTCTCCTTCTGACAGCCTACACAGGAGCTGTTGGGATCCTAGACTGACCCCAGGAGCAGCAGCAGCGTTGAAACAGCCCTCAATTATTTGTCAAGGATAGTTAGCACAACACAAGTTGTTTTGATTATACAGCGCAACCTGCGAGTGCCACCAGGTTTATAGTCTACACTGACATTTCCGTTTATCTCTCTGTCCTCCATCTGCCTCCTTTTTATATGGACAGATTGGACAGGCTGACGTCATGTGAAATAAGCAGGGTAACTACGTCCCTCGCCTCACCATTACTCCTAGCCAGCTGCTCTCACTGGCCAGCCAGTCTTTCTAAACAGCCACTGGGGCAGGAGTTTAATTGGGTGAGTGTGCAAGGACGTGGTTGCCAAGCTGTACTGCAGGAGGTGCTGAAAGGCAGTGATGTTCTCCATATCTTCTCTGAGAATTGTCCTGGTTAGGTGAACAGAATCACACAATCACAGAATCCTTTAGACTGGAAAAGACCTCCAAGATCACCTTTGACTGACCACCACCTTGTCAACCCATGGCACTCGCTGAGTGCCACATCCAGTCATTTCCTGAACACTTCCAGGGATGATAATTCCAACACCTCCCCAAGACAACCCATTCCAATGCTTAAAACACTTTTCCATGAAGAAATTCTTCATGATGTCCAATCTGAACCTGCCCTGGTGCAACTCAAGGCCACATCTGTAACATTGCATCAGGATGTTGTGACCCAAGTGCAGGACCAGCACTTGGCCTTGTTGAACCTCTTGCCACTGGCCTTGTCCCACTGATCCAGATCCCTCTGTGGAGCCTTCCTGCCCTCCAGCAGATCAATGCTGCCACTCAGGTTAGTGTCAGCTGCAAACAGGGCGTCAGTTCTGTGCTTCTGGCACCAGAGGGAACAGAAAGCAGCACGGTTCATCAGAGGACACAGACAGGTGTTAGGAGTGTTTGGTGATCCCAGCTCATTTCTTTGGGGGACTTGGCACTTCCCATCCAGGGAACTGCTTTACCACAGCCACAGTGCTGCACCCTGAGCCCATGCCCAGGCACCCAGGCCCAGAAGGATTTGGGCTGTGGCTACGTAGAAACCCACAGGGCTAGCAGATAGGGGTACAGCATGACATCGGTAGGACTGTACCCACCTGGCCTGGGGCTCTTGCACCACTCCCACTCCAATCAAGGTGCATTTCACACAACTGCAGCCCATGTCTGCCTTCCCAACATGCAGACAGCATTAGCTGCTCCTGTCAAGGTTTGTTTAATTCTTCCAGAAGTTCCATTACAAGGACTTTCCTTTGTCATGGGTCCAGTTTCAATAGTATATTGCTAAACTTGCAGGTAAACAGTGGAACCGGGCTTTCACAACTCTTTTGTATCTTGAATATTGCTCATTCATATGCAAAGCCAACAGAGCAGTGAGAGATGCAGACGTGAAGAGTTTATGGCTGGGGATAGGTAGGAAGGGCTGGGAGAAGATTAGAGAAACAAACGTTTTATCTCATATACAAGAAGCCTGGTTTTCATTTTATGAAAAGAAAAAAATAAGACAGACAAGTCAGATACTTAGAAATTAGATATATAAAATGTCATTGCACACCCATGCTTAAATTGGCCATTTTGTGCTTGTACAGTTATTACACACACACACTTTAATTATAACTTACAACTTTTATCAAAGCGAAACAAGACACCTTTCACAAGCCCTCACTCTGCCTCTGTAATTTTCCAAAGTGGCTGAAACTGGACCTGCGCAAAAAGATGTGACCCAAATAGGTTTCCTTTGGCCAAATTCCATACAAGCCGAGATGTGAGGTGCAGCATCGGCCCACCCTAGTGTGAGTTCTGGCTTTGCCTGCACACATATGTTTCCCGCTGGGTGTAACTCATACACAAAATAAAACACAAAATAAAAGAAATAAATGTGCATTTCAGGTGTGTGTGTGAATGATGTCATGGGAGTGACTGAATTCACGTACATTTCTTTTCTGTGAAACTTTGCCCACTCATCTTGGTGACAAATGGTAATAATTCCAAAATCCTCAGATTAATTCCATCTCGTAGAACAAGGATAAAAGATCTCAGTGAGAACTCTGCTGCCAGACTGCCTGGGCAAGGCAGGGGCTACTTCTGAGCCATGCCTCCACCTTGCAGCTGAGACAGCCCTGGCAACACTGCTGCCTTGTTGGCACATTTTTCACCCAAAAAGCAGAGAGACCACTGCTATCAGCTTGTGGTAGAGGGGGCAGAGCACCTCTTCTGTGACTGTAGGAGGAGAGGCAGTGGGAGAGGCTGGCTTTGCTCTCTTTCTCCCACAGCTGGAGCTGGAGGGGTGTTAAATGGCTCTGCAGAGAGCAGTCAGTCACTGTCTGTGGGATCCAACAGGAAACACAGGTTTGTGCTGCTGCTCCCCCAGGTGTGCTGGGCTCTCAAGGGTGCTGTGTAAATATTGATTAGACAGAGTGGCGTTGACCCAGAGACTGCTGGGGATTGTACAGGGTGACCTTTAAGGTCCCGCCCAACCCAAACTATTCTATCATTAAGCGTCACAGATATCAGTGTGGGTATATTGGATTGCAGGCTGAGAGGCCATGTCTCCTACTAGGCAGCATTTGTCAGAGCAGAACTCTTTCACACACCACTACTGCTGCTGCAGTGTTAAAATGCTGTTTAAAATGTAATGCAAATGTCCCAGTTCGAGTCCTGTTAGCTCTGAGCTACAGCCTACAGCAGAGGATTGACCACTGCCCCATGGCTTCTTTTTTTCTGGGAGGTATGTCAGGGAGGGGGTGTCAAAAAACTTCAGCTGTTTTCAAACAAGGGGTCACAGCATGGAAAAGGCTGAGAAAACCCCGAGGTAATCTTTTTGCGGGGCAATTAGCAGCTAATGGAAGCTATGCCAGGGTATGGATAGAGTGTCTGCCCACACAGCCCTTCCTGGGGTCATGACATGCTGCAAAGAAGCCCAGGGAGACATCCTCACTCCTCATAGACACTGTCCTGTGGAAGCTTAGGAAAATTTTTTAGGCTTTTCTGCCTTCAGATTCTTGCAGCACCAGTCAGAGTTGTCTCGATTTGTAATACTCTATTTCTGAAAAGGAACTTCTGTAGGTTCCCAGGAGAAGAATGTAAATAATGAAAGATGTTTTGGCAAGGTGCTTCCCTTGACCAATGAAAGAGTTCTGTCTTTGTTTGTTTTCATATTTGTGAGACTGTGCTAGAGACACACAGACACGGAGATGATGCCTCCAGCTAACATGGCTGGAGGGAGAAAAGATTTGGTCCCTATTCTTGACGTAAATAAAGTCTTCTGAAAAGTTCTGTGAAGACGGAGTCATTTTGTGGACAAGCCCTAGCTATCAGGGTCTCATCTTTACCACACTGTCCCCTCTCTGAATGCTGCTAAATCAGCTTGTCTGCAGTGACAACCCCAGGGAATTACACATCCATCCCAAAGTATCCCACTTGGGTGGAGCAGCCAGGGGAAAATGCCTGCAAGGTGAAACAGAGATGCCAGAAACCCTCAGGGCAGGAGATTCCCTTCCTTCCCAGTGCAGAAAAGTGACTGCATTCAGGCTGCATGATACCAGTGTTTGCCTTGGTGGCCTTGGTCCCCCGGGACCTGACAAGAAGGTCTGGAAAGCAGGGGGCTGAGTCCCCATGCTCTTGAACTACACATCAGAGTAGCTGTCACAGGTGTTTAGGCAGTCTAAACTCAGCTCAGATATTCCCAGCTGGACTGGCTTTGGCTAGGACAGAGTTAATTTTCTTCACAGTACTGTGCTGTTAGGGGCTTGTGACGTTAAACAGTGTTGATAACACACTGATGTTTTTGTTAGTGCTGAGCAGCTTCCACAGAGTCGAGGCCTTTCTGCTTCTCACCCCCGCCTCCAGCGAGAGGCTGGGGCTGCACAGGGAGCCGGGAGGGTTCACAGCTGGGACAGCTGACCCCAGCTGACCCGAGGGTTATCCCACACCATATGGCATCACGATCAGCAGACAGAGCTGTGGGAAGAAGGAAACGGAGGACGCTCGAGTGATGCTGTTTGTCCTCCCAAGTCACTGTTACATGTGATGGAGCATGGCTTTCCTACCTGAACACCCATCTGCAGGTGGGGAGGGGGGAATGAGTTCCTTGTTTTGTTTTGCTCCGCTTTGCTGGCATGTGCAGCTTTTTCTTTGCCTATTAAATTGTTTTTAGCTCAACCCACAATTTTTGTTCACTTTGACACTTCTGATTCTCCCCCATCCCACCTGTGAGTGGGGATGAGCAAGTGGCTGTGTGGGGCTGAGCTGCCCACCAGGTTAAACCACGACAGCAGCATTTTTATTTCAGGCCCTGTCCAAGTTTACTCGAAGTGATCAGTCTCTTGATTTGTGTCACCTCTGGGTCAGACCCTGTAGCTCTCCACAGGTGTCCACAATTTCAGCAGTGAGGATGGCCAGTAACCTCCCTGGTTAGCTGTGGAGAAGCCACAGAGACTACAGGAGGACAAAGGAGCAGGTTCCCCAGTTCCTATGTCCTTCTGTCTCAGTGTTCAGGGTGCATAAAATAGCTTGAAGGAAGAAATTCTGTGGACATTGAGACTTTGGACTAACACTGTTACCATGAATTACAGCTCTCCAGCACAGAAGAGGATTTTTGCTATGGAATTAAACCTTCCTAATTGTTTCTGCACTGCCCAGAGGACAATCTTTTGCATAAATATGATTCACTTTTCCTAGCCAGGAAATATTCCCGACCTGGCAATATTTATCATCTTCAGAAAGGCTATATATCCTTGATCATGATTTTCTTTTTTTTAGCATTTGGCTAGGGCAAAAATCAATGACAATGAAACAGCTCTAGAAAAATCCCTGGGGTAGTTTTCTAATGGGTACATGAGAAGACTAATTATGATCCATTGCTAGTCATATGTATGTAACTGTATTCTAGAGGGTTTACATAGACAGAGTGCAGAATTTCTTTCTTGAGCAGAAAGTGTTAGATCCCAGTGGCCTTACTTGCCCTCTTAAACAATAAATCACTTTTATGAATGATTCCAGGAGAAGCTACCTGCCTTGCTGAAGTTATTCCAGTGCTGTTGTTGGGAACAGCTTTGGTGTCAGGGACTCAGGATGTGTCGGGTGGAACACAGCTGCTTGAGATATTTAGTCAGGCAGGTTGCAAGCAAGTCAGGACTAATTCCTGATTTTTTTATTTATTAAGGTTTTTTTTTTATTTATTAGGAGAGGTGGAACACAATAACAACTTTGGGGCATTTTTAAATTAAACAACAAGGGTGAAAAAGAAAACCAAAGTGAATGTAAGTGATTGATGCTGCTCGTTTGCTCATATGTTGCCAGGGAGCTCCAAGGAGAGCAGGGAACAACCAATAGCAGGCAGTGGGGGTAGAGGAGGAGGCCTTTTTAATTATATCACATCATTTTTCAAGGTAATATTACGTTATCTCACACAGGATCTTAAACAAACATTTTGGAAATACAGCACGTTACATTTCTGCATGCTCAGCTATGGTTAACCACTGACTTCATGCTTAGGTTCTTGCTTTGATAGGCGGTGTTGTCACCCTCACACCATTGGGAAGTTAACAGTCTAGGAGAGATAGGAAATTGGAGAAGACCTTTGGAGAAGGAGTTCAGCATCCAAAGGATCCCACACTGAAAGCTGTGTCCACGTGCCTGCAGCAGGATGGGCAGAGCAGTGGCCAGCACAAAGGGCTGCACCCACGGAGAGCACAAGTCCCTTCTGTCACCGCAGAGATGTCCCCTCCCCAGGGAACTGGGAGGGCCACACCGAGTGCAGCAAATCAGGCAGGGATGGAGAATGGCCAGGTGAGATCTGTGGGTGGTGCACCAAACCCATGCTGCTTGTGCTAGAAACTGTTTTTTGCCCTCTATTCCTGAAAAAGCAGAGCAGTTGTTAAACAAAACAAATCAAGAGAAGGCAGGGAGATCCCTCATCCATCAGTGAAGCAACAGACTGCCAGGTTCTTCTGGGTGTTTGGTGTCCCTCATGGTGCTTCACTTTGCTGCAGCAAAATCTTTCTCAAGAAAAATGGAAGAAGGGAAATCCTTTCTCCTGGCCTTGCCTGGGCTGGAAGTTGCCTGCTGCGTTGCACGATGTGTTCTCCAGATAGTGCACCATGACATGGTCCTCATGTGGGAGGCACTGTCCAGTCCCATGGACATGGAGCCTCCTGCTGCTTAGGCATCTTCTTTTCCCACCTGGGCACAAATTTCATACCAGGGATCTTCTCTCTCAGGTTTAGGTATCTCCATCCTGGCAGGATAAAGGCCTGTCTTGGGATACAGCTCTATCAATGCATAGATAGGGTGCAAGGAAAGGTTATGGGAAGCAAAGTAACAGATCTTACGGGAGATACTGAGAGACAAATCATGCAATTAAGATTCTGCTGTGGAGAGATGTGATTAATCCATGGAGATTGCATCCACAGGCACATTCTAGGGTACTGCACAGAACATCCCAGCCTTCACTGAGGTCCAAAATGTGTGCCAGCCCAGAGAATGTCATTGTCGCCATCAGTCAGCACACCCTGGTTTCCCTCGCGTTCAGAAACTGGCACTGGGGAGAGGAGGTGGCAGGGGAGGTGTGGGATCAGGATGTGGTGGAGCAAATCTGGAACTAGCAACAGGGAACTGCCAACAAATTTGGAAATAACGACCCAGTTTAGAGACTGGGACTTGCTGGAATTGCGTCAGTACTTGAACAATCAAGCCAGTGAGAATCCACAGAAAGCCTTAAGAAAAGACTGGACACAACTCATTCCATGAGAACTGTCTGTCCCTACTGAAGACCCCACACATCTCAGAGTGGTATCAGGACGGTGCTGTTCAGGGCAAGGAGTTTAACTCCATGATCCTTGTGTGCCCCTTCCAACTCAGCAGATTCTGTGGCTCTGTGATTCTGTAACAGAAGGTCTGTGGCTGCAGAGGAGCCACAGTGACACCAACTCACAAAGGAACTCCTGTGGGTGACAGGAGGAAACCAGTTGGAACAGTTTCATTGCCCTCTCCTGTCCAACACAGCATCTGCTGGGGGAGGCTCAGTTATGTTGGAGTCTAGGAAAAGCTTGGGAACTTTTCCTGCTCCTCTGGGTGTTTGTTTTACCTTCAGAGCTCCTCAAAAAAAAGGCTTGGCCTGTGAACNAGAATTTAGTGTAGAGGAGACATGTCAATAAGGTTGATATTTACTGGTTTTGGGAACAAAATAAGATACGTAAAGATTTCTAACTGGTTGATAATAGATATAAAAGCTACCTGCTTTGGGTAGCCATTGCCATTCTGCCCTGGTGTTCCTGGAGGTCACAGCACAGTCTGTGCCTCTGAACCTTTGATAAGAACAAGAAATAAACAAGCTCTGAAACAGCAGAAAGAAGCCTCATTTCATCTTTTTGGGACATGGGACATTGAAACAAGGAACACAGCCGGGCCAGATGTCAGGGTCCAAAGAAGAACACCTCCCCCCTGACAAGTTACTGCAACCTCCACCCAGGCAACTGCAGGTCACTTGTGTGGCTGATGTGTGCAGCCACCCAGTGTGACTTAGGGGCCACCACCACCAGGAACGCAGGAGCAAGCCCACCTCATGGATTTGCCTGTGGGTCACTCCACTTAGAGACATGAATGATTTTCACCCAGCCCTACGTGCAAAAGATGAAGATGTCTGTGATAAAAAGAGGACAGTTGGGATCCCAGCTCTTTCTTTATTCCTTTTTTCTCCGTGTTTGTGAAGGAGTGATGCATCTTTCTTCTCGCAGTCAAATCCAGGGGCCTTCTTTCCCCTCTATTCTCAGCGATATGCCATTTTCCTTTATCACATTCCCAAAAGATTTAGAGAAGGGAAAAACATCTTTTCCTGCACAGCATGTTGACACACTGCCAAGATACTGCTAGGGCCATAAATAAGAGCAGAAATAAGCTTGATATGTAAGACTTGAGACCCTACCTTTATGGTCCCAGCTTTCCATGAGTGTCTTCCAAGCCAAAAGGTGTGATATGATATCAAACTTTACTAAAATATTATTATTCAAAAAGCAAAAAAGAAAGCCATACAGGTCTGATGAGGAAGACATACATTTTACCCCAGAACACTGGAGAAAAGAAAAATAAAGGGGCGGAGTTAAAAAGATTAAAATGGAGACTGACTGGCAAAGTTGGGGTGAGGAGAAGTCCTGGTTTTTCCTATGTGGGTTTATGTCTGTAGAGTCTGTTTTGCAGTGATTGATATAACAAACAAGGGACTCACAAAAAGGCTCCTAATGCTCACTGATCAGAAGTATAATGACGTGTAGGCTGCAGCTGTTCCAGTGGATTTCTAAACAGCAGGCTCTTGTTGAATGAGCCCCATGATTATTTATCTCCATCATGGGCTCTTTATTCCAAGGTATTTGTTGTCTTCCCTGCATTCTGCCCGTCTGTCCTTATGCACAGAAAGCTCCGATAATGGATATTTTTTATTAGCCTCCTCTTCCTTTTCCTGCTTCTGCAAACACAATGCATCCCCGAATCATCCTGTTACAAAAGGGAAGGCACTGCCAGTGTTTTAACAAGGGCCTCCCACAGCATTCTCCCCCATTAGCCTCATAAACACAGGGCAGGGCAGGAGCACGTGCTGCAGAGAGAAGGGTCAGGAGACTATTTATTCTCCCCATTTAAACAAAAATGCTTTCTCCCGAGCAAAGGGAGAAGCAAACAAATAAATTAAGCGGTGCCTTGATGAAAGCCTTTAAACTGTGTCCTTGGGAAATGTACTGAGTGTGGGGATAGTGCAGGGCAGTGTTTAACTTGGCTGATTTGAAATGGTCTGTGAATAAGCAGAGACATTGCAGGGGCACCGAGTGCATTCTGCCTTTTGGTTTGTGTTTCTTTTAATATCTCGTGCCTGGTGCAATCTGCTCTGCTTCAAGGTAAAGTGCTCCTTCTTTGAGTCGCTTTCTGACAGCACCGTGAGCCGAAGGCACAGGACTGGGGTATGGAGAGGGAAGACCAGAGGACTGGCTGTGCTTGCCACAGACCTGCTACATCCTGCAGGAATGCAGTTTTCCTCTCTGCCAGATAAGGATGATATTTATGCACCCACCCCACAGCTAATGGATTGCTCCTTGAAATGACAAACATTTTTACTGTTTTCTTGAGACGCTGTAGGCAGGCATGGCTGAGCAGAATCTTCTCAAACAGGAAACCATCCCCCCTTGTCCCTTGGTTTATCACTGCTGTAAACCTGCACACATGGTCCAGTTTCGGGCTGGAAATTATACTTGGGAACTCATTGGCTGAAAGCAGAACATAGTTAAAGGAAAAGCTCTTTGGATAGTGTGAACTGGCATATAACATCCCTGATGTCAGCAGGGTTATGCTGACTTATATCCAGCAGTGATATGGCTCTACGTGTCCATATTTTCAACATTTTAATATGAAAATACATGTTTCTATTATTGTATTTAATTTTCAGCTGGTTCCTTTTTTCCCTTTTTTCTCCTGGGATGACATCACTGGAAGCCTGTTAGTATCACTTCTCTCCCTGTCACTCACTGTACCAACAAGTATTTTATCTCCATACGAGAGAACTGTAACTAAAAAAGGCTGTAAACTACAAAGGCTCTTTGATTATCATTTTCATGCAAGGTCAGCAGAAAGAGCATGCCTGGTATTTTTAAGAGAGTTTTAAACATTATTTTACATTTTTTTTCTATTTATGTAAACACAGAAATGAAAGGCTGACACTTGGACACATCCCTGCCCTTCTCCCCCAACATACTCTTCTTCCTGGAAATCTGGAAACCAGTGTTACACAGGCTGTACAGAGGAGGGCACCAAGCCTGTGCATTCCTTGAATGGTCTGGCTTCACTTTAAAGTGGTGCTGAGTGAGAGTAAACCAAAACCCAAGGTACAAATGGAGTCTCCAAACCAGTGTCAGCGTGGGCATGGACCCCTCCAGCCATGCAACTCTGAATGAATGACCCACACTTTTAAAAAAGGAGGGCAGCCTATAATCAGAGGCTTGCAGTGGGTTGCTGTGACAGAAGGCACAGCAGTGTGCTGTCCCCTGGTCTCAGCTGCTGGAGGCACAGCCACAAGGTTCTGGTCTTTCACAGGTTTTCTGGGATGAGAAGGAGAAGCAGAATGGGATGCCGCTGGTTTGGGGGGTTTTGACATTTCCAGGCAACTGCTTACTCAGAGAGCCAAGAGGCTGAGACTGTGACAAAATGCAGCAGCTGAATGGCCCTGACAGATGAAGGCAGCAGCAGACCTAAAGGGCAGTGGACAACTCCAAAATCACAGAGTGTGTGGTAGCTTTGGCTCACTAGCAGCCCCTTCCGTCAGAGGGGAACTTTGTATCACATCCAGTGAGAGGTCAGTAGAGTCTGTGATATGGATGGGAACCTTGGAGAAGACAGACATGACTTCTGCAATGCACCAGGAGACTTCTGCAGATCATTCTTCACCTCAAATGCTTCAGTGGAATCGGCAATGACTGTGCAGCTCTTGTGCTCTGCAGATGCTGAAGTCTTCTTTAGCCCTGGATCTTGTTCTTGTTCTCCTACAAGAATCTCTTCTTAAGAGAAACAGAGCACTTGCTCATCTTCCACAGCTGCATTGCCCTCAGGAGCCAGGGAGCTCCCCACACACATCCTGACTCTGCTCTTCTCACATACCAGGCTGAGGCCAGGAAGAAGCCAAGGCTTGCCAGGAGTCAGGATGAAGCTTGGTGTGCTGTAGAAGCCTTGGCTCTTGGTCTGGGGGGAGCCTGCCAGGGTTCCAAGGAGGTATTTCAGAGCTGACTGAGCTGTATCCAGTGGAACAAGGGTATGTAGGGACAGCAGAAAGTCAAGCTTGTGCAATTGTATTGATTGCACCAGGGCCAAATTTTCTCCATCAAGTGCTGAGAATGCATCGTGTTTATTATTAGACACTGCCGCTTCTCTTGTTGTGAACAGTTGCATATATTAATACTCAGAGGAACTGGGCAAAATCACATGCCCACGGCTTTTTATAGTATCTAGAGTTCAAAAAAAGCGCAGGGTGCTTTTAGCCAGATTGCAACATTTTTGCCTCACACGAGTGATGGGCTGTCTGCTCTACATCCATTCATTTTCTGCTTAAAAGGTCGTGTTTAATTTTCCAAATGAGCTCCCCCCACCAGCACGAGTTGCTCATCTCTAGACAATGCCTTTTCTCTCTCCAAGGCAAGACATCGCCGTATTTTTCCTTTGCTACTATGCTGAAAGGGTGCTCGTGCTTACAAGGCTTGTGTGCAGTGAGGGAGAAAAAACATCTGCCACCAGTGACTTCCTAGACATGGTATATTTACAAACCTTGTTAGTTGCCATGAATACGTCATGCCTGGCTGATGCCCTTATGGGCGAAGCAAAATTGTGTGAAGGGTATTCTCTTTTCTACTCTCCTGGGGAAAAAGGCCTTGTTCTGCAGAGGTAGCACGTGGGTGTGAGAGCCCCAGGGGATGGGGAAGAACATCCTGCAATTCACTTAAAACCAAAGCCAACTGGTCATTTTTAAAAGTCCTGTCACAGGTAGGCAATAGCAGTGTTTCTCCTGAGTCCCACGGCAGCATGGGGCCTGACACACGACAGTTTTGGTCTAAGGTCCCACCTCAAAAATGTGGTTCCAGAAGAATGGTATCAAGTATCTCCTGTGGTAGAGCTGTGCACCTGCTAGTCTTCACCCATGGAAGTGATGATCTGATGTCACCATTTCTGTTAGCCTGAGGAGTTCCTCTCCAGTGTTATCTTCTGAAACTCTGAGGGGCTCTGAGGGTTTGCATCCATACTGTTTCAAAGTCCCAAACGCCAGTTAATGACAGACATGGAAGGTAAGTGGCTCTCGTAAGTATTCTTATGACTTCTGGAAAGGTGTGCTCTTTTTCCCAAAGCCTCCTTTCAACAGGATCCATTTTCGTGAGCTCCTCTTTCTCTGTTTCCAGGAGCAATGTTCTTTTAATTTCCTTTAGCCTACTAGCACATCCTGACAACATCTTTTGTTATCACTCATGTTATACATAGCAGTCCAGAACGCAGCTCCTCTTGTGGCTTGGGTTTGAGGACTTCTCAGAGAAGAAGCTGAGCCTCAGGGCCTCTGCAACACTGGTTATTTTGCAACCATGCAGTAGATTACCCTGAGAAGTTCGTGTAAGCAATAGTTAAACCTTATGTAATAACTCTGACTCAGTTTAAGTGAAACAGATACCCTGAACATGACAAACATGTATCTGGCAGTGTTCAGAAGGCTGGAATTCCTCTTCCATGCCAGCACCTATTTCTGTAAGAAGATCTTTTATCCTGATTCAGCTTCCTCAGCATTGAGCTGAAGAATTTGGAAGTGCTCAGGATTATTTCCATTGGCTAAACTATCCTCCCAACAAGACCCAAATAGTGAAATTCGGGATTCACCCAGGTACAAAGCTAACTAAAGAATCACTCCATTGCTTTTTGTTGAGCTTTCAAATGAAAATTGTGCTATGCCACTTCTTTCCATGTACATTTGACTGTTCCTTTAGCATCTTTTCATAAACAATTGCCTCCCACTTCAAAATAAACACCTTACTGCTGCCTCCCTGCTTTTATAATGCAACAAAAACAATAGCCATTTGTAAAGAATATTGTCACGGTCCTGAAGCCGTACAGGTGGAGTAGCAGCCCATTGCTTTCAGCTTTCCTACAACAGCACTTCAGTGATATTGTCTCATATTTTTCCCCCTTGAACTGTGGAGCCAGTCTCGGTGTGCCCTCCTGGATGTGCAGGCTGCTCTTCGTTGGGCACATCACCTGAATGTCAATGGGCCCAATTATGGCACTTTAGAATCCATCGATCCTTTCGGGGGCATCTGCACACCGAGAGGTGCATTATGCTCTCAGCTACCCTAAACCTGAGTTCCTTTTCCCTCTTGTGCTTGAACCCTGAGGTCTGCAAACACTGTCACCGGCGGAGGAGTGCTGGGTCAGAGACTGCTGCGTGTGGGCTCTGACTCTGCCTGCAGCACCGTGCCACAGGCACAGCAAGCTGCACAAATGCACTTCCCCATCCTCTTGCCTTTTAAAGGCACACTGGGGAGCTGGCAGCCACAGCTCAAAACTAAAGCAAATATAGGAAAATTGGAGTGCATTATAGGCTCAGTCCTGCAAAGTAGGAGCTCACTCAGTAATTCCGTGTTCCCGATATCCAGTTCTCAAGCCCTCGCACAGTTTAGCCTCAGAGCTGAAAGTCTCGCTTAAATAAAATGCACGTTTCAGGGGTTGTAAGGATCAGGTTTGGGAAACGTGGAAATGCAAAGTGACAAGGGGCTGTGGGATGGCAAACAAAAGGCACAGAGCCAGGACTGAGATAAGGGATGGGTTTAAAACAGCAGTACCAGCAGGTGAAAGGCCATGGTAAAAGCAGGTTCAGAAGGCACCCCAGTGCAGCTCAGTGGGGAAGGACCCTACCATACAGAGACTGAAACACTGAAAAGCAGCTGTTGGTGGCCAGAAGAGAAGATAAATCTGGAAGCAGCACGAACCAGTTTGTTATCTGGCTGAAGCAGTCAGGCAGCACTCCCTGATAGACAAATTCAGAAAGCAATGACATTAAATAGATGTAAACAAGCTGTCTCAGCAGTAAAATTTTGTTACTAACCAATTAAATTTCATCTTCAACTCTTAGCTGGCGGCCCTGGCTCACAGCCCCTTCACTCTTATTGTTTCACAGAGATAAAACATGTTGTATACCATTTCCATCAAAACCAGGAGATGGATGGAAAGCCCTTCCCTTCTCTAATGAGGCTGAAAGACTCCTTACCCTACATATCCGAGAAGCCTGTCACATTTGCATTAATTGATGCTGCGAGTTTTAGGGTTGCTCAGAAAGTGTTCAGGGCCAGAGAAGGAAGGGGAGGCCCATGAAAACACATGGTTAAAGTGGAACAGACTGTGCGTTAGTGAGGCCTGCAATTTCCCAATCAAGTGTTCCTTCCTAAGGTTTAGCATCCACACCTCACCAACCAGTGCTGTGTGAGGAGCCAGAGGCCTTCTGGCAAGCAGCTGTTTCATCCTCCAAGTAGACTATTTTTATTAATACCAAGGAAAAAGCCCACAGAGCAGAAATGTGCTGCTGTTACAGCCATCACCTGCCTCATTCTGCCAATAATTTTGTCCAGGCAAGAGTTTTTGTAACTGTAAATGACAACGGAGCTTATAATTCTTACATTTCAGCTTATACCTCTTCAGTCCTTTCAATGGTCTTGGAGCTAATGATTTCAGCACAACTTTCATTTCGCATCACCCTCACCATTTACTGAAATGGATCTGTCCTGGGGACAGTTTCTTCTTTTCATAGCATCTTCTACTGCTACATGGAGCTCTTCATGTCCGGGCATGGGCTGTTCCATAATGACTGACAGTAAAGTTGAGGGAAAGGAAAAAAATAAGTCATCATTTTTCAGAAAGCAGAAACTCCTGAAACAGTGCAAAGCTCAAGCTGTTTGTCTTGGTGAGCCAAATGATGAGGGGCTCTGTGAACAGCCAGCATCTGTAAACAGAGGGTGATTCCTGGCTGGGACCGAGCCTGGTGTGACCTATGTCTCTCCAGATTCCTGCTGCATCCTGCAAAATGTTGCCTTTGAAACGCAGCCACGAGCACTACGACACACCAGCGAGCTTCTCCTTCTTGACAGGCAAAAGTGTTTAAAGCCAGACCTTAAGGAGAGCATTCCCTGGTCAGTGAGGCGCAGTGCTCTCCCACGGCCCTGCCTCTGGAACGGCATTTACTGCGGAGCAGGCAATGGGAGGATGGGGAGGGGGAGATTGCTCATCCCAGCATTAATCACAGGAATAAAGCTGCCCGGAGATGCTCGGGGCTGGTGCTCGTTGTGAAGGCAGGGAGGGCTGTGTGACTGCACTGAGGCCTTCGGATTCTCAACCAGAGTCTCCTGGCAGTCCTGGCTCCACCAAATGAAGCAGATCTCGGGCCAGAGAAGGTCAGGGCTGTTGGGGGACAAGCAGGGGGTCCTGTCAGGCCTGCAGTGGCTGCGACTCAGCCCCCAGTTCCGCTCCTTGTTCCATGCCCAGCTGGTGATGGATGGTGCCCCAGAGGCCGCATCCAGCCCCACGCTGCTGCAAAGATGGTGAGAGCCAGGAGGGGAAAGGAGTGGCTGTGACTTTTCCACAGAAGGGGCTGTGTGACTCCCCGAGCAAGGGGGACAGCTGTGGGAGCCTGAGGGGTGGCTGCAGGTAGCCCTTCCCTGCCTTTTGGATGTGGGTTGCTGCCGTGCGCTTCCTCCGAAATGAATTCACCTTGGCCATTCATCATCACCACAGGCAATCTAATTACAGGCCTGTCTGAAAAGGAGAGGCTCATTTATAATAGACACTTTGTTATGAGGGTGTAATACCTCCAACTACATTTTTGCAACATTTTTTAAAGGAAAATTAATTAATTGTCTGGTGCGTTTTAAAATAACCAGCCTCCTGAGGTTGGTGCATCAGCACCACTGGTGGTGTTCCTTCCCCACCCAGCCCACCTGCTGTGTGACAGTGAAATGGTGGAATTATTTTGGCAGAGAAATAGTCTCAGAGGCTGTTGTTTATTTTCCTCAGCAGAGGAATATCTCAGGATGCAGCCTGCACCTCTGCCCTGTGGGACTGTCTCTAATTGCACGCGGCGCTCTGCAGAAGCATTCAAAATGCAGAGTTCAGAAGGCAGAATTAAACATGGGGAGGGGGGCACCCACATCCAGCGTGTGCCCAGATTGGTCTTTAAAAGAGAGGAATGTTAGAATATGCTTCCCTGAGAAGCACAAAAAGGGATTGTGGACTAAGGCAGCTAATCTCCTACTGACACGCACGCGGCACAGCCACCAGTGACTTGGCGTGAGAGCTGAGGAGCTAGGCCAGCACGCTCGGCTCCTACCAGCCTTGCTCACATGAGGTTTTGTTCTTTGAGCCATCTCGATGATGGGACAGCTCAGGTGGGTACTGCTCAGGAGCAGTTTCAGACCAGGATGGCAGAAGGCAGGGAAAAGGTGTGTGTCCCTGTCACTGCCAAGGAGGAGGCGTTGCAGAATGCAAGGCATGCACCTCACCGGCTGAAAAGCCTGCAGCAGATTGCAGCACCTCGTAACACCAGGCAGGTTCTGTTCTGAGCTGCTGGTCTTGACCAGGATAGACCATCCCAGGTCACTCAAAAAAAAAAAGGCAAAAGCAGTGGATGGATGGCCTTAACCTGTCTCCATTTTTTTCTTATCTCCAAGGCTTGCTAGATAGCCATATCTCTTCTAACCACACTTTTTCATGCGAAGAGACCAAACATTAGATGAAGTTTTGATGCAGAGAAGCAATCGCAAAAATGATGAGTCAGATTCCCAGGCATCATGAGAGAGGAATAAACTGCAGTTGCATCTGGGATGAGAGATACTCCAGAAGCTCGGGAAGGGATCAGCTGAGTTTTGAAGGGATCAACTGACTTCAAAGTGAATGGTAGAAAGTAGGATGTGGAAGAAAGAAAGTTTTTGCACAAAAGAAGGGAGCTTTATTGCGAGAAGATACTGGTGAATGGTTTGCTATTTTTCCTGGACAGGAGAGAAAAAATGGCAGGTAAGAAGAGAAGATTTTTGGAGGAAAAGATGATGGACATGGCAGGGATGGTTGGATCTCTTCTGAAATCTTCCTCATTAGCTTCTATCTGTTGGTGGAGTGCTAAAAAAGCAATGGAGCCTGAATAGTGCCTATTAGGAATGGGACTTGCAAGAAACAGAAAATTATGGATGTTTTTTCCAGGTGAGGCCTTCCTGTAAGTAGAGCACAAAATATATGCTGTATTAAGGTTGTACACACCTTACATGGTGACACTCTTCACTACACCAGGAGATTTCTGTTACCCTTATGCTCTCTCAGGTAATGCTTTTAAGGTTAATCTGATGTTTGGACTTGGACAGAGGCTCCTGTTCTAACTGCTTGGAAGAATAAATCACAGGACACGTAAAGTCCAAACCCATGGTCAGTGAGAACAATGGGTTTTGTGAGTGTTTTGCCATGTGCTGCTCTAAATTCTACCCAAAACCAAATGCACACAGAGAGTCTCTGTGCAGAGCAACCTGTCCTCATAAATGCATGGACGAGTTCTGGCAATCACGGGGTTCCTATTCCCAAGCTCCACACTAACCAGCACAGGCCAGCTGGGGCTGGAGGCAGAGCAACCACATCAGTGTGATTCCAGGTCTGAGCTAACAAACCAGGTCAGCATCTATCCCAAGAGGTCTGCCTCGAGTACACCTTATGCCCACACGCTCAATTCAATTCAAAGGCAGGCAGATGCCTTTTCAGCTTGGAGGCCTACATCCCTTTGAGGACAGGGAATAAGTGCACGGCTGGGAATGGGTGGAGAACAAGAAGGACTGCAGCAAAGAGATTAGAGTGTCAGCCCAGCTAAGACATGCCTTCATCTCTGCAGGATTTTTTACTTGCCTGCCTAATGGTTCTTACTTCACAGAGTTTTCCTTCCACATTCTTGTCTGTATCTTTGCAGTACTAACCGTAGAATGCTGCATGCTTTAACCCGTGGTTTTGCTATTTTGATGTTGAGCTACATGTCTGGTCTAATTAGGTATTCATGCAGTGATAAACACTCATTTCTTATACACATTATGCAGAACCTTGTGTGTTTTCCTGCGTTTTCTTTTATTTCTTTTGTAGCATTTAAAGAAGGACATGATTCATTTGAAAGAGGAAAAAGAAAGATATTTATAAAAGGATCCTGCATAAGCAGAAAAAATGTAAAGTGCAGTCCTCATAAAACTGGAGGCCAGCCCCGAGCTTGAACCTTTTGCTAGGGTCTAGTGAAAATGTCATGGAGGTGCCCTGGCTTTTGCCAGGCTCATGGGATAACTTTGTGCAGGTCACTTCAGCAGGCCCCTGTGCACTTGCTCCAGTGCAGTTCCAGATCTGCCAAACCCACCAGGTGCTGTGGTGTTGTCTGTATGGCAACGGTGGCAGCCTGCAAGAAATGTGGGATCTCCTTCAGCAGTATGGGGAACATCATGTATTTGGGGTCTTGGAAAAATTTGGACAGCACTTATTGATTCAATTAATTTATTAATCTGGAAGTTAGTCTAAAGGTAGTCTGCTGTTTGTATATGCCTGGGCACAGTTGGGCAGTTGGAGCACTCTTGGTGCCCTCCTTCTGCTTGCCATTCAGAGTTAACTCTGCAGGCATTAGTACTACAGCAGTTGGTTTCTCTGTTGCTTGGTGGAAATCTAAAGGTCAGCTGGTCTGACTTTGCAAATCCCCAATTTTGGCCACCTTCATATGCGTGTTTTCACTCCTGCCACCTGGGTTATGTCAGTATTTTAATGGCACTGCCTTTGGACTTGATTTCAGTCTCATGTTTTCTCAGGTATCCATTGACGGTGTCTTCAATGAAGTAACAGACCTGCAATAATATAGACATGGAATGAGCAAAGGAAAGTCAATCCCACAGTTTTTAGTGGGAAATAGTACTCCTGAACTGAACAAAACTTGAGTCTTAATCCAGAAACTTACTGTTGTCATGATTTATTTGATCAGTTTGGAGTGGGTTTATGAGGGAAATTCACAGGCACACACATGCACACACACAAAACAGCTGTGTTAATGGGTTTGTGTGATAAAAAATTGATTCAATTGAAAAAAATGTAATGTTACTGATTATTACTATATAACATGTAATACAGCCTAAAGCTGTATACTATGCCAAATGAAAGAGCTTGTCAGCAATAGTTTGAAAAAGTATATGCTGTGCATGGCATTTTCTGTTGGGTTTTTCTGCAGTAGACAAAGGATACTGTGTCAAAATGCGGTGCTCTGTACAAAGGTAACTTTACAGTCATTTACATAAAAATGATAGATTTTGCAAATCTATCTGCTGGTCAAATCCTGCTCTTGTTTACACTCTATATTCAAGTAAGCAATTTCACACTATATACATTAATGCAAAATTCAGTGCTCTGCGTATTGTACACCTGAAAAGAAAGGAAAAGGAAAATGAAAAGAAGGTCACGAAGCTCTTTCAATTTAGATTTTGAGATTGTGTGGTACATGCATTTCTTTTTAAAACCATCATAAGAAAGCAGGGAAACAGCTATTAAACCAACCCCGATTTCCAGCCCTTTTTCAGCTTGCAAACCTTCTCTGCCCTTTAGGTCCTTCTCACCCTGTATGCCAGGCAGCTCAAAGATTAACCAGCACCTGGAAGGTTGCTAGTATTGCCAGGTGCATTTTTTATTACAAGGTTTGCAATAAGTGCTGTGCTCCTTACAGCTCCAGCTTCTGGATTCATGTGCTTCCTTCAGCTTTCAGGGTAAAGCTTTTACATGTAGCTTCAGGGACTGTAATGAGCTGAAAATGGTGAGGGAAATTCCGTGTCACCACTCCAGCGTGGGAAGTTTGATGGTAAATCCCAGAAGCTGTGGGAGGTCTGCCTGTGTTACCATCCTCTCACATGGCTGGGAAGAACACCCACGAGCACCTCAAATGCCATCATGGTATGATGGGTGCTACTGAGGGTGCTCTGCTTGATGTCCCTTCCATCCAGCTCTCTTTCAAGGCATGTCTAATCCTGTGATCCTCACATTCCTTCCCTTTAGTTCACTTCCCTCCTTCATAATCAGTTTTCTTTTTCTCCTTTTCTTTCTTTCTCCTTTAGCCCTTCCCCTTCCCAGGGGCCTTTGAGGTTTTCTAAGGGCCAACCTGTTCCTAAAAGGAGAATCACAGAAAGGAGTGGCTGGCTTTTAGGAGCAGAAGTCTCATCAGTGTCCGCAAAAACAGAAGCTGCACAGCTGTGCTGCCCACTTTGTGCTCCTACTGTCTTGTGCTTCATAGCACACCCAGGCAGTTGGATGGAGAAGACAGGAAAACGTTTCTTCTTCACTGAAGCTGGAAGTTTCCTTCCAGATGATGTAAAACTGCCCCATGGCACTTTGAATTGTGACCTGACAGGTGCCAGGGGAGTAAAAGGCAGTAGAGATTGAATGCTTCAAACCAGGGGAGCTTTGCAATGATCAGTGAAAGAAGCAGAAATGTGGGTGTGAGACTTCACCTTGAGAATTCAAGCTCCACTTGCTCTCAGAATTCAGCTTCAGAATGCATTCATTTTTACATGCATTTCCAGGAAATTAGACTGTGCTTTACAATTTCAGAGTTACACAGCCTTTAGTTTCGGAGCCTTCAAGAGGCCATGTAATAATTGGTATGAATCCATTCATCCATCACAGAGATGATGTGTCAGGTGTTTGGAAGCACAGAATGATGCTACACAACAGTTGTGGAGAGGCAGTGAAAAATGATGAGCTCTGTGGAAGCTGCAAGAAGGAATTAGGGAGACAGGAAGGATTTTCTCAGTAGGGAGTTGGCTGGGGCACGTGCACACTTTGTGAAAAATGCGTTGGTATCTTCTATCTGCTGAAGCAGCTGCAGCACCACTGCAGCTGCAGTGTCTCCTTCAGACAATAAGGAGAACAGCTCTCCTTTCCCCTTCCAAGGGAAAGCACTGCCTCACTAAATACTTCTCACAGTTCCTGACCACTTAGGATTGGTCTCCAGTCGAGCCTTCACATAGCCCAGAACTTCTCAAGTGGTCCTTGGGGGATCCTGGGTTTGCACTGAGCTGTACCAGCTCTGCTTGTGGCCTGACGCATCTTCCTTGTCTATTTCCAGATTATCTCCTTCGATTTTTCATCTTTATTGCTGTGGATAGTCAAGTAGTGAAAACCATGTCAGAGGGGTCCTTGTAGCTACTTACTGGGGGAAGAGAACAGCACATCTCTTTTAACAGCAGGAGACAGAATATGGAGCCATTCAGGGGAACTGAGAGTGGAACTGGTGTTTCACCAAGACACCTGACATGAATCCAGGAATAAAAAATAAGACCTCCTTTAGTTTTAACTGCCACAGCTGAAGTTTTAGATCAGAGTATATGAGATATATCTTAATCCGTGGTAGGCTGACTACTTCAGTTGTATGGGGTTCTTCTCTGATTTGAAACAGATCAGCAGGGAAGAATTGGTGCTACAGAAGCAGACTAAGAATTCAAGGCAAGGAGCAGGGAAGTGCTCAGGTGCAGAAGGCAAAGATTTGCCTTATAGGGCATTGTTGTGGGAAGCTTTTAGTTGAGCAGATTGAACAAAAAGAATCAGTGGAGTGGTCTTCTCTTTGTAAAAGTGTTTTTGTCAAAAAGCAATTATTTTTTTGGAAATGTATCAAAATTTAAAATGGGAAAATGAGAAACAATTGTCTTTTGACTTTCTCATTTCACTGTGATAATGTCACATTGTTTCATTTATTGCAAGTCAAAACATTTAATTCTGATTTCCTCATTTAGATCTGTATTCTTCTATTGCAACATTTACCAGTGTATTTACATATTTCTGTCTACATATTCCTTTTTTATAATGCCTCAGTGTTGCAGAAGTACAGAATTTCTGGTTCTGCAGAAACAGTTCTAATTTATTTTTTGTTCTGATTAGAAGTGAGTTTACCTTAAAAACAGTGATCTTCCCCACCCACCCTACCCCCAAAAACAGACATGTAGATTTTTGTGTCATCTCTGCTTCTAATGAGAATTATTTTTCCCCTCAATTTTGACTGCACAGCAAAACCTCCTGAGGTTAAAGTGGTTTTATTTTGCATCAGTTCCTGTTCTGAGCTCAGGTTTTGATTCAGAGGACTTATAGTGATCAAGTAGTAGTAACCAATCCCTGAATAATACCTGTCTTCATAATGCATTTTAAAGTAATTCAAGTTACTTTCAGCTACTTTCCATACTGTTTTTAGGAGTCCATCTCATAACCCAATGGTGGCACTCTCAGTTCCACCATGCAGTCAAGTCACAATCCATGGAGAGATGTATCCCACAGAAAGAGCAGCTGTCCAGAAAGTCCCCTTTTACCTTTCTCACTGTTTGAGCACTGTTTCCTTCTTCGAAATTAAGCCATTGTGTTGAGCACATGCTTCTTTTCAAGCTTGCAATGCTTTTCTTCGGATTCCCTGCACCATTGTCTTTTGTTTTGGGTTGGCATTTTAAATGTGACTCTGAACAGTGACATTGGGAGGAATTAAACAGCAATCAAAAACCAACACTTTTTAAGAAATAGCTACTTGTGAATAGCAGTTTTGTGTATTGCTTCAAAATCCTGCAGCCTCAGTCTGCAATGAAGGAAAGAACAAAAGAGGTTCCAGAGACTGAGATGTTTTTCCCAAGAGGGTATGTGTGTGCACAGGGGACGAGTGCTAATTGTGCCCTCTCTTCCCCTTGTGTCCAAGCCAACCTGGCAGAGAAATCAAGTGCGATTTAGTGGACATGTAAACCAGAAAGGCAAGATGAGCAGTGCCTTTCCCAGCCTTATTCTTTCCCTCCCACACTGGAGCCTGGGGAGGTTGCTGCTGCATTGGTGGAGGATGACTGAAATGTGCATTCACAGCAGCAAAAGTCAGCTTTAAAAAATTTCCCAGGTGAGTGTCAGCGAGCTGCTAATCAAATTGAGGGTTGATTGCAAAACTAAAAATGAAGCAAACGCTTTGCATAATTTGTTAGACTGCTGCTGTGTGTGCATGTATGTGTTTATAGACTCTTCCTCAAGCATTGTGAATTGAATTAATCATGGAAAAAGAAGCACTCCGTGTTCATATTCTTGATGCAGCTCCAGAGATGTTTTGTATGTTCCGGATTGGAGTTAGGGTTGGGTTAGAAAATCAGGGAGAGACCAGGCCTTGTTCTCCAACTGCTGCATTTGTGGGCAGCATTTAGTGGCAGTTCAATGTATTTTGCATGACTTGAAAAATTTTAGACAACCTTCCATGTTTACTGTGTAGAAATGGAAAAAGCTGGTTTATCTCAGCTTGTGGGAATACTTAAGTTAGTCTGTGCCTACATGAGTAACCACAGCTATTGAAATAAAGCACAGGAAATCTCAGATCCATTTACAACACACCAAAAATGCAGCCTTAATGCATCTGAGAAGTCCCCAGAAATTTCCAGTTCTCAACAAGCATCAGCCTGCCCCTGAAGCCAGGCTCAGCCCACAGTCAGGTCCATGAATTAAACACATGCCCTTTCTCTCACTAAGACCTCACAATTTCCCCAGCCCTACCTAAGCCTACAGAAGCTTTGTTTCATTTACACTGGTTTGAGTTGGATGAGTTAAGATTAAGCAAAGGGATTGCCATAGTAAAGAAGTTGACCAGCTCTCAGATTCCTATCAGTTGACTGCAAGTAGACTGAGCCCTTTCTCCCTCTGAAGGCTTTATGACATAAACATCTTCTGGGCAGTGCAGATGGACTGCTCCATTCAAGCCGGCCCTCTTTTGTTCTGTGACGTGAAACAAAGTGACCACAGCTTATTCTGACTAGCTCTAGATTCATTGCTTTGACATGTTTTTTCGGTAAAACCAAACCTAACCAATGCCAGTCACCCGGAGCATTGGACTGGACCCATCGCTTTTAATTCTTTTCTTTCTTTGAGGAATGATGGAGCTTCTAAAAGGTTCCTTAAGGCCACCTCATTTTCCCTCCTGTACAAATCCTGTGCTTCAGGATATCGCTGCCAGTCCCTGGATGTTGTCAGGCTGCTGTGCAGAGCTCACTGCCGTGCCAGGTTCTTTTCCCCACAGTTGTTGTCTCACAAAGCAGCATGTGGGGATGCTTTCACGATATGAAAGGATGGGGTTTATAGCTGTCATCGTGAAAGGAAATGCACTGCAAAACACATATTCAAATCTCAGTGCAGCTCTCCCTCAGTGACTGATACTTTAACCTTCAAATGCCTACCCTGTCTGATAAGAAAAGGGTAAATAGGGGAAATGGGGGAAATGGTATGAACCTACTAACCATTAGCTGTAACCCTCCTAAATGGTCAGTGCAAATCCTCATGTGAGACAGTGTATGGACAGGTCCACTGATTCACAGTCTCTTGCAGGCAAAGATACAGGAATATATTTCTCCTCCTGCAAGCAAGGCTGTCTGCAGCTGGCTCAAGGGCTGAGGGAGGCCAGGCAAGCAGCAAGGTGCCCTGGGAAGCAGCCAGGAATTGAAAGGAGCAGGGAGAGATCTCAAAATCCCACCCAGCCTACAGGTTCTCTGCTGAGCTGGTGCAAGAGGAAGGAAAAACATGGTATTGACCCTCAAAAGCTGCTTCCTTGCTTTCTGTGCCTGCCCTCATTTAGCTCCAGGGGCATTTGGAACAGCACATCCAGATGCTTTCCATCAGGTTGTTATTCCCTCCTTGCTCAACCACCTTCACTGTTCCCTGACCCAGACCTCTGCTCCAGGCAGTACTTTGTGCTGTTTCTTTTTTGCCCCTCTCAGCCTCTCATCGAGGTGTAAATAGTCCTTCCCACTACACGTGAATCTGCGGGGCTCTGCTATTCTCCTGCAGAGCTAAAAATCTTCTGCAGCAAAGCAGCTGCTCTGTAGAATTTATCTGACTGAAAGATGAGACTTCCTGAAATGCATCGAAGGGCTAGATCCTCCCAGCTGGTATAAATCCTCATTTACAACATAGATCACAGCTATAGCCAACATGTAAATCACAATGCTCCCTCCTGACTTGAAAATCTATGAATCTATGAAAATTGGCATAATTGCATTGATTTCAGAAGGGCTCCTGTGATTTACACTGGCTGGGGACACGGCCCAGCGTACGCCCATCCTGTTAGAACAAATTAGGATTCTCTCTGTGGTGCAGCAGTTCAGCATCCAGGCAGGCTGGGTCAGCCACAGCTGTCAGCTCCTCCCAGAGCCCACAGAGGAGCAGGGCTCAGCTCTCCCTGAGCTCTGAGCATGTGGCTTCCCTCCCTGTTAGGCTGTGTTTGAAAAATACTATTGCCCAGTGAAGTGGTACAGTGCAGAAATGTAGCAGTGGTGGCACTCTGACCAAGGAAAACCTGTGCAGGTTTTCACTAGCGAGCCAGTGGTTCAGGAAATGCTTTTGCAGAGTGCATCCTGCACTTCTGCCCATCGACCTCTCTGAAGCCCTCAGTGACAGGTTCCTTGGCATAGCAAAGGATGCAAGCAGAGTAGCATCAAATCAGATTAACAGCCATTGAGTCTTTCCCTTGTGCAGTGAAAGGATCTTGCTCTCTGCCTGCTGCAAAATTAGAAGAAAGTGAATAAATAGCAAATGGGAAATATGAAGGAGAATTTCACACAGGTCTTCTCCATGCAAGTTTATTTTAATTTGGTTTACATGGGATTAGTTTACAGTAGAATGGCAATTCACCTTAAAGTCTCTGGAATAAGAATCAAAGTCATTAGTCTTACAAAGCATTTATTAAAGCCTTCGTTGACAGTGAAAGTTCTATTTAAGGCTCCACTTGCACTTAACTTACAATAGTTTGTTTCCATTGCTTACAATTTCTTGAAAAAATTACACCTCTGGATTTAATTTTCAATGCCTGGCCTTTGCTCAGCAATAAAATTTGTTGGTTTTGATAAAAACCTATTGATCGAGTGTCTAAGAAAAAGCAGAAAACAAACTTTTTATGATCACGTTATATTCAGATTCTTATGCATAGGATTTAATCCCAACAGAACCTGCAAGTTAAAAATATGTAGTTTGCTTAATTCTCACCCAGAACTGGAGTCAAGGTCAATTGATTTTGGACATGTTCAGTGAACAGCTTCAGCTGTGCTTAGAGTCATGAGAGTGCAGGTCACAACAAATAAATATTGACGGATCTGTGGAAGCACAGAATGTGGCCAAATTCTTCTTTTGACTACACAGTTCTATCTCTCTGGAGATATTGATGTTGCTTTTGCATACTTTCATAATCCAGGCTTAGGAGGACTTTCAGGTTTGGATTTTGTTTTAAATTATCTGGTTATGGCGCCGTGATGGATGTTTAATTTCCCTAAAGACCTGGGTAAATAATAGATCTCATTTTAGTGGCCAACCTGAAACGTGTTAGCATCTGCAGAGTAAACAGTGGAACCACAGTGTTTTGCTCAGCTCTGTTGCAACAGCCATTTCCAGTCTAAAGTCCCGAGATGGTATCAGGGTCAGGAGTCTGCCACTGGTTTCAGTCACCAGCAGGTAAAAGAGGTGGATGCACTGCACAGAGGGTGTGCACCCTCCCCTTCACTGCTTCTCCCAAAAGCTGCTCTTTGTTGGGGAGGGGATGTTTGACCCCTCCTTGGTCCCCTGGGCTGCACTGTGTCCCTCAGGGAGTTTCTCCCTGTGCTGGGCTGCCTCACGCTTCAGCCACTGTGACAGAACACAGGCATGTCCTCTAAACTGTCCTGTAAAACATGGACTTGCTTACACACCTTGCAGCCTCATCCGGTATTGTTTTGAAAGGACACATTTGGTATGAAAGCTGCCACTGATTGCAGGTTTTATTGGCACTTGCCACAGCTGGCTTCGACACAAGTTTCTGTGAGATAGGTGTGGCCCCGAACCTCCATCCCGCTCATGCCAGACCTGTCCTGGCTTGCTTGCATGAGGAAAAGAGCTCAAAAAGCCTTTGTGGGAAGGATCTCCTGACATAGCTACGGATAGGAAAGAGGGTGCCTTCTGAGGCACAAGTACACTCCTCTTTTTAACCTAGTGGTTAAAAAGATTACTATGCTTCCTCCCCACCTCATTGCCAGGGAAACCCTTTTCCTCTGGCAGATGCCTTTCTAATGTTGAAACCGCGTGTGACATCCCTGCCTTGTCAGAAAACCTGGGTTTGGTGGTTTTTTTTAAGGCTGGCTTGTCTGGGAGGGTGGTGACTCAAATTATCTTCGCGTGTATGAGTGAAAAGAGTGCCTGGCATTCGCCACTGGTTAGAGTGGCCCTGTGGCTTGACTTCCACCCTCCCAGGGAGAGGGGACCCACCTAACAGGCAAGCAGGGCAGGTCCCTGGGCCACCTCAAGAGTTTCCCTGCCAGCTGGCAGGAGGGTGGGCTGGTGCCTGACACTGAGGCAGGTTGTTCTGCTCCTGCTTAGTGGATGTTTTTATTGCAGTGTGAAACGAAGCAAAATATAGAAGCTGGCTGAGACTGTGTTGTGAGGAAATCCTCTGATCTTGCTAGCTCTGCTCAGTGTTTAGCCTTTTATCAGGACATGAGCTCGTTGCTGTTTCAGGCTAAAGACAGAGCTTTGTATGGATTCTTTGCTTTCACTCTTGAAATTCTCTGTTTGACTTGCAGCTTGTGTCAGAAAGGGCCTGATCACAAAAAAAAAAAATGTTAATGCTTTTACCAGGAAAGTTAGCAGGCACTTACACGTCACTCTTCCGAGGGATACAGGTGTGTAAGTAGAGAAAAGTCACGCATCTCTCTTTGAATCGGGTTCTCAGAGCATCCGTGGAGATACTAATTATCTTCTGCTGAAGATCCCAAATTTCTTTTATGTCACCGAGAGCTGTAGTTGCCTGGCAATACCCAGTAACATCCAAGTGCCTCGGAGGACTGGATGTAAACTGCAACATCGGTGCATTGTAAATGGAGGCAGGTGTATTTCAAAATTTTTACAGAGGAAAAGGCGTACAGGAAAGTTTAAACAGATAGCTGAAATGAGTTCTTTTTATTCACATGATATTTTATTCCTTGTGAAAACCAACTTCACCTTTTATTAAATAAACTCCAGCAAAACCTTCCCCAGCTTTTGTCTAACATTTTTTCCATTGCTGATCTTTGTGTCATACTCATGGTTCTGTTGCTGCCGGAATTTACACACGAGGATGTCTGACTGGGGTATCCAGAACCTTGTCAGAATATTCAGGGCAGGATTGAAGGACATGGCCAGGGTATCAGCCGTGAATCTGTCTGGGCCACCTTTTGGGGTGTCACAAGGCTCCTGATGTGTGAGTGTGAGCTGACACGCTCTGTGGCAGTGCCTGTGAGCTGTGTGAGCTGATGGGCAGCTTACCAGCAGGGTGGCCAGTTCAAGCTGTGGCCATGTCTCTTTTCCCTAGACAAGCTCCTTAAGAGGTCATTTAAAAGAGTCCAGAAGTCCTGGGGATAGATTTTAGCCTCAGCTTCCAGATCTGGCACACTGTGGCAACTCCAGTGTGATGTCTGGTCTGCTGCAGAAGAGGCACCTGCCCTGCTCGGTGCTTTTTCTCTCAGTATAACCAAACACAATTGCCTTCACCTGGCTGCCTGCTTCCTGATTCCAGGCTGTACTGCACAGCCAGATCAGGTACTCAGAAGACTTCTGTAACAGAAGGTTCAGACTCCACTGGTCACAGAACTATTCAGAGCATTTAAGCTACAATTTATGGCTTAAATCCAGTCTCAGCAGCGGGCGGCCGCACGCATCAGCACCTGCCTCAGTGTGGGAGCTCTCTATTGCAGAAGCAAGAAAAAACTTCTGAAAAAGCTGGCAGAGTGGTGGCTTTGTTTTGTTTTCTGTTCTGTTTGGTATTTCATCTAACTGTCAGGAGAGTTGTGGTTTTGTTTTCATGAGAGGCTGTCTTCATAATGCCTCTGAACACAGGACAGCAGGTGAAGGCTGTGTCTGCAGTGTGGCTGGGGGGTGCGTGTTTCAGACAGCTCAGTTTCGTTCCCTTAACGGAGACAGGAATGAGTTTTAATCAAGCACTGCTTTAATCAACACCTGCTTAACTCTAAGGTGAAGCCTGTTTGTTCGTATTAGAAACTAATTCAGCAATGACTGGTTCAAACTGTGCTTTTAAGTTCATGGATATGTAAAATGAATGTGCTGCGGACAGCTGGCCCACTATTTAAGGGGTTTTCTGCTCAGGTTGTAGTTCCTCATAGTCTGGTGATGTCTTAGGTTTTAACTTTTATATATTTCAAATCCTGCACTTCCCAGTGTAACTCTGAAGTTTCCTGTAGCTTGTTAGCTGCTGCTCTCTCATGCTCACACAGACATAACAAAGCCTCTCCAGCTCTCTCTCCAAGGACATCCAGACTGTCCTAGGCCCAAAAAGTGTAAATCATCATCTTGGAGAGGGGGACAAGCTTGGGGAAATTACATCATTAGCTAAAGTTTTAATTGGCGAATTTATGCTGATATGCAAATGGACCAAACCTATAAAAGGGTGAAGAACTCGTGACCTGTCATTGTCCATCTTGGGATGCACTGAGGCAGGAGCCTCTGGACCCCCAGGGTGTACCTTTTGAAGGCTTTTCAAATAAATACCTACCTTTAGTCCCACATTCCTGTTTGGTCTCTGTTTTTAGGTAGCCATCTAAGGCATCACTGGAGTAACAGCATTCCAGAATATATCTGATGAAATTATCTCAGTCTGTTTCCTAAGGGAACTGGGGTTTTTGACTGAATTTTTCTTATTGCTTTTAGCAGACTCAAGTGGTGCCCGTATTAGGACAATAAACTGCCATATCCCAGTCCATTCCAGGTAGAAAAAGGAGCCTGATGCTGCCTCTAGCTGCCCACCTGAAGATTCACCGTCGTGCATATTCCATGGCTGGATGGAGAACACCTTGGCACCTTGGCACCTTGGCAAAGGTGGTGCTGGGGAAGGACAGATTATTGCATTCCGAATCAAGAAAAGCATAACATAAAGGAGCATGGGCTATTTATTTTCTGTCATCTCTTTGAACATCACAGTCAGCACTCACTTCCCTGTATTCCCCTTCTTTCCCTTAATATCGGAGTGGCCCTCGAGAAGATGTTGTGCTCTGTGCCTCTGGGTGGTGTTTGGTACAAGCTGAAGAAAATTAAACTTCCGTGGCAGTATAATTTGATGTCCTGTCATTGCACAGCTCTGTGGATGGATACCAGGCTTCAGCCATTCCCTTCAGTGTGGCCACTCTGTCATTCCTGCCATTTCCTCTTGTTGGTTAACAAGCAGGTAATTTAGACATTAAGAGAAATTGAGGAGGGGCATGCCAGGGGCTTGCGGACTCCAGGCTGAGACTTCACAGCCATAGATTAAAGATCATAAGATTATTGTACTTTTCTAGTTGTAACTAATTACTTGTTTAATTTCTACCTTCTAATTTATGTCCTTTTGTGTTTTAGGTATATGTCATATACGTGTCTAATGCAATTTACTGCAATGTATTTATCACATTATGGAAGAGTGTTATCTTCATCAATTACAAGCAAGAAAGGCTCCTGGAATTAATAAGGGGATAAAAGCTAAATTTGTATTTCAGTGGACTCTTGAAGGCTTATCTCCATGGGAGAGCTGTATGTAAATCTGCAGTGTTTCATCTGGCTTATGTTAAGTCCTGAATTTGGATTTCAATTGTATGGTAAGTGCAAAGTATCTCTCCACAATAAAAGGGGAGTAAACTGCCTTGGAGTTAGGGAAGGTGTGCAAGATCAGTCACAAACCGGCTAATATTCTCTGTGTCCTGCTCCATTTTGTCTTGCAGCAACTTGTGCATACTTTTCAGCTACTATTTTTCTTTATAATCCAACTATTGGTTAAATTAGGGTAGCTGTAGTGTTAAAATATAGGTGGTGTAGTGAAAAAAGCATCGTTGTGCTGCTTTATGTTGGGTGCCTATTGCAAACCTTCTCAGTGCTTATCCTTCCCTATTCCTGACAAGATACCTGTCCTGCCTGAAGTAAACACTGCAAAATTCTCTAGCACTTAGACCTACTGGAGCCTCCCTGTCAGGTGTACACCTGGCTGTGGTGTCTGAGCCAGCTTCTTGATCCTTCTTGCTGTTCACACCGCCTGGTCTGAAGTGACCAGTCTGCTCTTCCTTTCTTCTGCTTCTCCTGGCACACTTTCTAGAAAGGAGAACGCAAAGCTCTGCTTTTCCCAGGAATCATGCTCACCTCTTTTCTCCTGTGTCAGGGTTTTGCCAGGGGCGTGGTTCATGCTTTCTCAGAATCTCTCTTGAAGGTTCTCATCCGGACTATTAGAAGCCAAATTATCCTTTATTTTAGTGGCATAAAAAAATTGCCTTAGGTACAAAAAGAAGTGAGTTACCAGTCCTGTTTCCTGCCACATTTTAGCATTCTCAAGCGCTCTTTGGGTTATGGTCAGTTTACAGAAGTTGAACATACTTTGGCTTTATACTGCAAAAAATGATTGTGTTTAAATTATTTTCCCAAAATACCCCTTTTTAACATTCCATTTTTCCAAAATGGCTCTGAGAGCTTTCATTTTTACACACTGTCATGACTGAAACATAAGAACTTTTCGTGGACATAAATTTTCACAAGGAAAGATGCAATGTAATTCTACTGAACCTGGTTCTATACTCACCATGAATATTCAATTATTTTTTACCTTTAGCATGTTGGGTGGGAGAGACCCTTGGCTCGGAGTAATAGAGAGTTAAAGTCGCTTAGTGTTGGTCTGAATGACTATGTAAATTGCAAGAGACAGAGAATCTGATTCGGTGCCTATAAATTTTACCAAACCAGCTGCTTGTCAAAATTCATTTTTGCTTTATTTAATCATTAGCTATTACTGGAAGAAAATTGTACATTCTGCTGTTAGATCTTCTGCTATAAATCTGAAATAAGAGCCTGATTCTTACCTTATTCTGTCTGGTATCAGTGCAAATCCATTCCAGTGAAATTTACTTTAGATTTAAGCTACCATTTTCATAGCATAGCTTGATCTTTGTGGTTCTTAAAACAGATGCATGGAAATGCCTATAGTTGTAAAAAATAATGCGTGTCAGCTGATTTCATGTCACAGCTTTTACTTCTGTGTGATGGACTGTATTCTGCTGCACACACTTGAGCATCAGGTATTCAATTGTCTGGCCATTGAGCTGACTGTGGTTAAAAAATAGATATTGGCACATTCTTAGTCAGGCATCAGGTTTACAGGGAGAGTCAAAATTGCCAGTTGTTGCAATAGTACCTGAAGAAAAGGTGTGGCTGAGTTAGCAAGCCACAAACAGTGGCTTCAAACAGTGATCAGCTTCCACCACAATGTCTTGGAAAAGCTCTTCAAGTGCTGTATAATCCCTTCTGCATACTTTTACTGCAAATTTATCCTGGGAACAGAGTGGATGGGTAGGGTGATGTGCCCTGGTCAATTTACCTTCCGTGGGGCTGAGACCATTGCAAAACAGTCGAAGAGGTGCTCGAGATGAAGCTCGAGAGCCTAAGTCAGCAGCGGCAAGCATGGGAAGCAGCAGCGGCTTTGGGAAGTTGGGGAGCCAGGCTGGTTGTGTGTGAAGGGGGCTGGAGCTTGGTTCTCCACAAGGAGGGACTTTGTGCACCAGGGGAGAGGCTCAAGTGATGGACAGCCTGAGAACAAACCCACACTGTGCATACATGGGGCAGTGCCAGCACCTTTTAGCTGAGGAATGTAGCACTGCCATGTCCAACAGGGATTTTATCCAAACCAGTGCCATTTGGCTTCTCCTTAGCACTTTCCATGCACTGAGTGTTCAGAGCAGGACATCAAGCTAAAGGGTGTTAGCTCTCCAATTACCCTTGCCCAGTATAATGGCTCCCAGAGGCCCATTCTTCCCTGCTATAAATTAGAATAACCCTTAGAGTTGGCTAATTTGTCCATGCCCTTTACTAGGGATGAGAGTAACACCCGGGAGATGTAGAGCAGCCTTCTCCCCTCATAGCTTCAGGGCTCCCTCATCCACCTCAGCCCAGCCAGCAGTGGGGATCAGCTGTAATCCTCTCTTCCTTCTGATGGCAAGGAAAAGCCTGGGCAGGATGTTACATGGGCTGAACTAAATCCCTGCAGAAGCACACCACCGTTCTCGTTCTCATATTGTACTCACAGCCAGCACGTGCCCTGAGAAGGCAAAGGAAGCTTTTCCAGTCCTCTGGCTGCAGCAGTGCTGGGGTTCTGTCACCCAACAGGTGCTTGAATAAGCAACAATCGTGTGTTGTCCCTTGTCTTAGCTTGGGAAAATGAGATTTTTTTTTTTTTTTTGAGGTTACCTATGGACTTTCAGCTGCTCAAAAGCTGCATTTTCAGCATGGAGAGAAGCTGTTAGATGCCTGAGGAGCCAATAAGCTGATCTGCATGTATAATCTGAAGAAAAGAGGAAAGATCTTGTGGGAGGAAACCTTCACTTGACAGGAACTGCTTTGTTCTGCTTTAATCTGTGTTGTTTGCTTGACCCTTTCTGGTGACAAACCTGGTACACTGCTGCTCTACTTCTGAGGCCAGGCAGCAGAGGTCATTTCCATCCTGGAATGACAAAGTGCTAGGGGTGAATGTGTATGATGTTACCCCAGTCCTTTTAGTAGTAGTTTGGATTTAAAAGAGGTTCCAGATGGGCCCCTGTAGCCCCACCAGTGTCTGATGGAAGTTTGCTCATTCATTTGGACAGTGCAAAGCTGTGAACAGGGGTGTCTATATCAGATTTCATGTGTGTATTAAGCTGTGTTTAGGTGCACCTGAAGACCCCTGGGGTTCCCTCTCCAGTCCTTTGCATCCTCTTGGCAGCCTGGAGAGGAGAGCCCCTGGAGAATAACCTTGGGAGTCTGGGGGAATTTCTGTTGTTTTTCAGCCACATCAGTTCCCTGATCCACTTTCTATACAGAGGTGCAAACATTTGTCCCAGCACGGCAGATGAGTCGTGTGAGGGAGGAGTCAGTGGTGAAGGGAGAGGAGACTAAATCTGCTAATCCAGTACTGCCACCAAATAAACACACCTTGAATTGCAGCTGCTGGAAGCCCATCTGTCAGTGGTGCCTTTTCCTAGGGTGACAGGGAACAGGAGCTGAGCCTAGGAGCTTAGCTTTGAGAAGCAAATTTATTTCAGTTAAGTCTAAAAGAAGCCAGATATTCTCCTGTTTAAGTTTATCCAGCCAGATCACTGGCACTTTCCCCATTTCCCTTTGAATTATCACTGCCGAGTTCACTGCAGTGCCTTGAGCTCACTTTGGAGCGTAATTGAGCTATGGCTGCTCATTTCCTTGTGTTTCTGTGATGAAAAAAAATCTGTGATGTGGGGATACCTTTTGGCTTAGTCAGAAGGTAAGCAAAGGCATCTAACTGCACCCAAATGCTTGCAGGGTGACTTTCCCTCACTGACTGAAAGGGCAAGTGTGACCACGGGCTGGAAGAGCACGTGGAGGATGAGGAGACTGACTCCTCTTTCACTGATGTGTTTATCAAGGGATTTCTGTAGTGTTTTTACCCTAGTATAAACCAAAGAAGCACTGAGAGGAACCAGGCTAAAGTTGAAATGAGCCTGGTTCTTCATGCTTGCACCGTGTCTGACTGCCCCCACCCCTTGTGCAGTATATAGTAAATGTTACTGGGTTATTTCTTATGGGCATTGCTGTGGAATACCAATCCTAACTGCACACTGGTCAGACCCCAGCTTCCTCCTCTCCCTTCCCACCATTCACACACACCATTTACAAGCTGCAAGTGCTGCAGACAGTCAGCTGTTAGGGGGAACTGGCTGACCAGCACAAGGCTCAATTTTTTTGCTCTCAACTGAAAACAAACCTCTTTTTTTCTTATTATTTTCTCTCAGCCCGTTTCCTTCTGTTTCTACATCAAAACAATATGGGAGCCCCATCCCTCACACTGATTTCACCAGAATTGCAGAGTATTCATCTGCACTCAGACCTTGCCCACGGTCTCAGGAAGGTCTAGTCAGGTTTCACAGTGGGAAAACAGTCTGCTCCTGTCTCTGAATGTGTGGAATTGCACAAGGGAATGTGATGAATGAGAATGTTTTTCTTTCTCAGCATATCTTCTAAATCCCACTGGTCAGTCTGTGTGACTGGCAAAACTCTCCCGGAATTCTGACTGTTGTTGCCCATCCCCTTATCTCTTATTAAAGGATTAAAGAACATGCCAGTATTTCTCCATGCAAAGTTTCCAAAAATCCTGTGAAGAAAGCCTCTGCTTTTCTTCCTGTCCCTGGCTGTGAACCAGGGTGAAGCTGGAACCCCTAACTCTGAGCGGGTTGGGCCAGTTCTTGTTACCTCTCCTCCCTGGCCTGGGGCTGCCAGCAGCTTCTCCAGGCATGACAGACTCCGTGCTGCCCTGCCTTAGGCATCTCCAGCCTGGATTCAATGGTGCTCCTGATTCCTGGAGAGTTTTGCAGACACCAGTGCTGATCTGCACAAGGATCCAGCAAAGGTGGAACAGATCTCGTGTACCTGGGCTGCTGTGTAGGGTGTCAACCCAGGAGACTCTTCTTTACTTTCTTTCTTGAAATTTGAGGGGAAAAAGGGAGATTAGTGATGCCTCAACTCCTGCACCATCTGAGAATTCCAGATTGATTCTCGGATGGTGCAGATCACTGGGATGTTTTTGGACTGAGTTCCAGCCAAGAGCCTGGCCCCACGTTCTTTACATGGAAGCAACGCTCAAAAGCAGCATAGTAAACTAATGTCCTCTCTTTAGATGTAATAAATGTTTGCCTCTGCTGTTTAATTCTTTTGCTCGGTGTCCTGCCAAGGGGTTCAGTGCTGGATAATACAAATGAAAGCCATGCCCACCCTGAAGGGCTGACAGCTCAAGAGACAGACGTACTGCAGACTGGTTTTGCCAGGCAATAAATAGGTGAGCGTGGTTTCATGTTTATCACTTTTACCAGTGATGAAGAAGAGGACAGATTCAGAAATGAGTAAGCCTTAGAGAGGGTTTTTTTCCCTGTTGATCTTGGGGAAAAAGAAAAAAAAAATCCATCCAGTGAATAGTGAATTTAGGAGAATTCAAATGGCAAAGTAGCTAGAGAGCAGTGTTTGGCCATGGAGAGGAAGACAAACTGTGCAGGGCAAAGTCTCTCCACAGGAGAAAATTACCTTAAAATTCTCTCTTAAATAAATCAGAAGTTCTTCTCCAAATAATCCCTCTTAATGCACATGTACTGCAAACTGACTAAATCATTACCTGTGTAACAAAACTGGCATAGTTAAACCACATTTTCTAATTTAACCAGACAATTATTTATCTGATTTATCTGACAGCAAAGGGCTACTGAGGAACTTAAGTACACTTCTTCAGAGTTCAGGGACAGTTGACCAAATCTTACCTTGGCTTCCTGGCTACATGAAGCCTGTATTTCTAGCCATGGGTTAAGTATACAGAAAATATTATCTGCAAGGATAAGGAAAGTAGCAGCACCCTTATTTTGGCTGCATAGCTTTATGCACCTGCACAGGCAAACAAGATGCCTATACCATCACAGAATTCAAACACACTCATGTTTTATTCAAGGTTCTGATTCTCTTAGTTATCAATTATTGCTCTGCAAAGTTTTCAGGCTGGTGTCCAAATGTGTAAAAAACTTCTTATACAAACCTTGCCTCAGAAGTGAAACCGCAGGGATTTACACCTGCCTGTCACAAGGTCCTGGAGGTGATGTGCATTTTTAGCTGCATGCTTTTGCCAACTTGTCTGCATGGCTATTTACACAGTATTTGCAACACACATTTTCTCAAAATGTTTATCTATTCATAGGTTTTCATGCGTTACAAACTGGGAAGGTAAAGGAAGAAGGTAAATATTACATGGAAAACTCCATATTAAGGGTTAAACACATCCACAGACACAATCAACAATGTGATTACCATGAGATTGAAGACCAAGTGTTTTGATATTTCTAAAAGCCTTCAGGACCACCTGCATTTATAGCACAGTAATACTTTAATGCGGCTTTTTTATTTTGGAACTCGAAGTGTGAAAATCTCACATACAGACTTCCCAGGCTTGTGTTCTTTGTATGCCCTCAATCACACTGGCATTCATAGGAATTTTCTATGAATGCAGGGTCGGGCCCTGCTACAAGTTTCTGTTTTCTAAGTCTATTAGGGAAACACAAGAAGAAGCAGATATTACATGTGCAAATTTTTACTTTCATCTCCAGGTGTGTATGAATAGTGTGTCATTAGTTAATGATGACATAAGAGCTGGCATTCCTGATAAGCCCACAGCTCCTTCAGGCTTGCTGGAAGGTTGAAATCCTATTAGTCAGACGCATAAAAGTTGGGTTTTTAATTACCTTGGAGTCAAGATACCTCTTCCCTTTCTGAGCTGCTCACAGATTAGGGGAAGGATTTGGCCTCCAAATTTTGAGTACAATCACTTTTAAACACAGGTTGAAATACATTATTTTTTTCTATGGTACCCAACAAGATCTTTCCCACCTGACCTATCTCCTGCCTCTTTGTCATCATCTTTCATGATTCAGGGTTGATGTGACTTCCTTCACATCCCACCCTCCGCCTCACACTTTCCACCACTGGCAGTCTGATTACCTGGAACAGGGGACCTGAGGATGGTCAGGGGACAGGTCTGTACCACAGTTTGATTGTGTCAAAGTCAAAAAAGCCTGGCTGTGAGAGGGGATCTCAGGACAGCACGCTGGCTGGGAGCCAAGAGGAGTGTGTCAGCAGCTGTGTTTTGTAAAGTAGCAGCAATCCTTTTGCCACCGTGGATTGCAAAACCAGCAGCACTGCCAGTGTTTATGTGCCTCTGGCATCCTGACTGAGAACCTTTTAGTTACATCATAGGGATGTGCAATAGGGTTTGGAGTTTTGCTGGCTACTAGTGTGATTTTTGGCCTCATGAGATGTGATTGGATGCGTAACTGAGTGTCAGAATTATATCTGGGGCTGAACCAAAACCACAGGGAGACAGCCTGATACTGTGAGCACTGCTTGGTATAGCAGTGGGGAAGAGGGACTTGGCTCCTCTTGAGTCATAAGCCTGACCAGCAGTACTGCATTGTTTTGCTCCAGGTGTTACTCTGCTGTGGATAATTTGACTTTCCCTACATTGTACTAGGTAGCAGAATTTTGCATAGCAAACCCCTTTTACTGTGCTGCAGTCTGTAGCTCACACTCATTTTAGGAAGCATAAGACTGCAGACCAGAGGTCTGTTTGGGGTTTTGTTTTTCCCTGTGGCTCATATGTGGAACTTTGAGATTAAATGTGTACTGTTTTCCCAGTGAAGTTTTTCTTTCTTGGCTAAGGGCTAGCTGTCAATAGAAGGTTGATCCGAAAAGCATCAAGGTCTTACTCTAAACTCTTACAAAGTCCTGTAAACTTTAAAAAAAAAAAAAAAAAAAAAAAAAAAAAGCAAAACTAGAAAGGCCACTGTTTTCATGTCTGGAATATATGGACAGACATCATCATTTTATTCTTCTATTGTTTGTCATTTTATTGTTTTCACCAGCAATATAAGCAGTTTTGCACCATTCTTCTCTACAAAGGTAAGTACTATATTTTCTAGGATGATCAAGACCCCAGTTGAAGCTGTCATTAGGAAGGGCACAGGTGGAAAGGATGAACACTGCTTAATTCAAATAGAAATGTGATCTTGAGAGACACAGGAGGCCACAGCAACGGGGAAAATAACTGTGTAAAATTCAGAAACAGTGTCCTTCTTGCCCTGGGTCCTTTGGGGAGAGACTGTGAGCATCCGTAGCCATTTTTCCCCACCTTATTGATTCCTCTCCTCTCTGAATGGGGGTTCAGAGAAGCCTCAGTTGTTTGTAGCAGCTGCAGAGCTGCATGGCCTCTGTTGTCCAGCAGAGATTTGGTGGCTGTTCCATGAACAGACAAACCTTTCTTGCAGGGGAGAAGTTGCAGCCCTGAGAGCAGCTGTAGGAAGTATGGGTGCTGTGCTACTGCTGACATATCCTGCTCCTAAGCCAGAACCCTGCACCATCTCTCAGTTCTTTCATCTGTGAAAGGAGGTAAGAAGATTGCTGTACCTCATAGACATGAGGTTTCGATAATTACAAGAGTGAGACACTGAAATATTACACCAGTAAAAATACCTCAGATGAAGAATTGTTGCTCTTTCAAGGCTAATATGATTTTCTCCAGGTTGTCCTGCTCAGTGAATTCTAAAGGGCAGGGATATGGTTTTCTTAAACTCTGTGGAATGATGCTGGATTTCTATTTGTTGGCTTTTATTTTTTGTGACATTCCACAGGGTTTTTCCTCAAGGGGTTTAAGTACCTTTATAGACCTTGCTCATCACATCCTTCTTCTTCTTCCTATTCCTTCTCCTTTGAACTTAGATATACACTTCATTCTGACAAGTAGCAGAAAAAATACATCTGATCTGTTACCAGTTTTATCTAATTTAGATTGCAGAGTTACACTGGGCTATTTTCTGTGGGGAAAAAGAAAGGTGAAACATCCTGAGATGGGCACAATCCCCTCAAGAGTAAGATCTTGAATCCTAAACAGACAAGTTACTGTGAGCAAGCTGAACCACTTAGCTCCCAAGTCCTTCCCAATCATAATTTATTACAAAGAAGGATATTTTCTTAGGTTAATGTTCCAGCTTCTTCTCATCTTTTGTGCCACTTTCTGAAATCTTTTTTGGGGTATGAGTTTATGCTGCACATCAAATTTCTCTTTTGCATTCAATGAAGGCCCAGTGGTTCTAACAAACTTCAAAAGGGATTTCATATTCTATAAAATACTTCATATTTCTTTTTATCAAAGACTGGGGTTTTTTTTCCTAGGGTTGTACAAGCTCACACTACCTACTGAGTCTGTCTGTCTGCATCACTTTCATGTGTTTGTGAATTGCTAATGAAGCTACATGGGCCTCAAAGCTTGCAAAGGGCTTCCTTCGACTGGGTTTGTACAACCTGAATTCATTCTCCTCTAGAAATCCCAAAGTGCCTTGCCCCTTTTGCCCACTGCTTAGAAGAAAAGGATTCCCTTGGTTATGAGGGTGAGCTCTTAGAAGCTCAGCAACAACGTTGTTGACCAAAGGTTATCGTTTTTGCTTTGCAAATTATTGATAGGGAAACAGAAGATGCAAAATCCAGGGAGGTGTTCAGGGCTGAAATTCCTGTTTTTGCACTGCTGTTGCTGAATAACCTTGACCACTGCTGCTCATAGTGTAACATCCCATAACTTCCATACCTGACTGCAAAATTGCCGAAAACCCCAAATGTGCAACTTTACTTACAGACCATTACTCTTTTTGCAACAGTGGTGCAGTGATGCACCTTTCCTTTCTGCTTATCCATCTTACCTATAGATCTGGTAAACTCATATTCCTCCAAAGGAGGGACAAGTGTCCTCCATTTTAAAGCTGTTAGTAGAGGTTTCTTCCTAGTGAAAAGCAGTTAATTGTTTGCTTATATCCTAAAGTGAAATGTTAAAGAACATATTTTGTATGCTAGTAGTAATTTTTTACCAAATAGTGTAAGATTTTTTTGTCATTCCTTCAATTTCTTTAATCCCAAGAATAGCCAATGAACTCCATGCTGGTAATTTGTTGATGAGGCAAAGAGAGATTTGTCTCTTTTATTTAAAATTCTGTATTGAGGACAGAAGATTGAAAGTGTTCTTAAAAGGCAATTAATTCTTCATGCAGGTCATATCAGAAACACTCTTGAAGGCTTTTGTCCTCTGTGAAAACAAAATTGTGAAAAAACTCAAGAAGGTGACAGAAGCTAAGAAGGTATGGAGGGCTGATCCTGAAAAGGGCCTGTGCATGTAATGTGGATTATAACAGAAATGAAGGTGCCTGAGTGCAAATCTGCATTCCTGAAGGTGTCCACCTCGTCCTGTGTGTCATAAACTTTTTACTTTAACATTCCCCAGCTGGCTGAAGCTGTGCATCTGGTTGTGCTCAGAAACACGTCAGTCCTGAGAAGGCTGAGCAGAGTGACACCTACCTCATCTTTAACCCAGGAACTCTGCACTCAGGGCGTATTTCCCCAGAGAGATCCATGCTGCTCAGGATTGTCACAGCACATCTGGAGTGTGGAATACAATCAGAGTGCAGTGGAAACCTTACTTGTCTTTTGAGATTTGGCAGGGACAGATGCCTCCTGTGCAATGGCCAGCTTGTTCAATAGCTTGCCTCTCAGGGCTCTGCCACAGTGACTCAAATCCACACCTTCCCCAACAGTGCACCATCGAATTAAAAGCCAGTCTGGTCTGAAATGGGCATCTTAGCACAGCCATCAGCTTCTGAGAACAAGCTTAGTTGTGCCATGTCCTACATCATACCAGTCCTGTGGGAAAGATGAGGCTTGTTCACAAGAGACTCCATCTTCATAGAATTTTTTCAGAAGGCTTTATTATTATCAAGAACAGAGAGCAAATTTTTCTCCCTCTAACCATGTTAGCTGGAGGTATCATCTGTGTGTGACTGTGTCTGTCTGTCTCTGCAGCACAGTCTCGCAAATATGAAAACAAACAAAGACAAAGCTCTTTCATTGGTCAAGGAAAACACCTTACCAAAACATCTTTCATTATTTACATTCCTGGTCTGGGAACCTACACGAGTTCCCTTTTAGAAATGGAGCAAGTGTTACAATTCGAGACAACTCAAAAGGAGCCTGCCCTTCTCCAGCCTGTTGCTATCATCTCTCTACGATCCACTAAGGAGTCAGCACCACAAGTCCCAGGATCCACACAAGTCCCAGGATCCACACAAGTCCCAGGATCCACACATACATCCACATATAAAGGATTCCCTTTATAGCAGTTTCTGTGGCAACTGGTGCTGTCAAGGACCTTGGCCTCTCACCACATCCTTGCAGTCAAAACAGTACAAACCAGAGGAAATTCTAGTCCACTAAGTGTCTTAAGAAAGCTTCAGTTTATCAAGCAAATGAGAAAGCAGTGCACCATCAGAATTAAAATCATTTATAGATATTTATCACCACATATGTATTTCTCTCCTTCTGCAGCCCTTTTCTTATGTTTTCCTGAAAGCAGAGTAATTAATAACTTGGATGGCATGTGTTTGTTGGTACATGGTTATAGAAAAGGTGCCAGAGCTGTGTAATAAATTATTTCTCTGAAACATTAAATATCTGGACAACTAACTGTCAGGGATTTTCCATGCACAGATGGGAACTGCAGATCTGTGGGGTCTGAATCTCGTGCAGCACAAAAGGAGCTCTTTCATGTTACATGAAAACACCCTGCAGTGTTTGAAATTAATTCCTTTGGATCAGGGGGAATCAATTTTGGTCAAATTGCCTTCAATCAAATGACTAATGGTTTTGTTAAAAATCTCATTGTCGGTCTTAAAGAGAGTTGTTGATCTGGATAAGCTATGCTGAGCTTCCCTTCACTCTCTCACTCCTCATGGCTTGAGAAAACTATTTAGAAAAATATCCCATGCAGCAGATAATGATGTTATCACATGTTAGCACATCTCATCCAGAGCTATCCAATCTGATTTTAAATTGCATGTAAAACTTCAACTAAATATAATCCAGATTTCATATTGTTTTATTATTTTCTTCCTCTATACCTGTGCCCAGAGTACATTCAATAAGACCATATTATTCCTTCCTCTACCGTGAATATTCATTATATTCAGGTTTTCATTTTGGGATCTGGGATAGGCAAAGCTAGTGAGGTTTCTTTCTTGTGAAATCTGTTTGATCAGGGGAGCTGTGGTTTCTTAATTCTCTAAAATTCAACACCGGGCCAATTTCACTTCTCTTTATCTGATCAGATTTTGGTGTGGTGTTAGATTAAAAAGAAATGCCATTGTGGAGTGCAGCACCTGAGATTTAAAGAAAGAATTACTTCTGTTCGGTTGTAATGAACATTATTTGCCCTTTGTGTGCAGGTCTTCTCTTAGATCCAGCAGCTTTTGCCTTAGATAATAAGGAAGGGATTATGTGAGAGATAAGTTGATTACTCAATAATTCCCCAGGAAAAAATTCTGAAGCAAATTCAGGTGATAAACACCATCTGTGTGGGGAAGAACCGTCTGTGGATGGGTATGGTAAATCTCTTATATGTGTGTGTGCAATATGTTCTCCATATCCCAAGCTGAGGTAGTCAGGTCCACTTCTTTAGTCAGAAATATCCCACCCCACTGTATCATGGATATCCAGTGCTTTATTTCCAGATCTTTCTTTATGTCCAGATCTGCTTTGTAAAGCAGAGAAAAAGCAGTAACTTTTGAGTGTCTCTGAATACTGTCCTTGCTGCTGCTGAGCCTCCGTCTTTTCTTGTTTACTGGTGCAGCTCGCTCGAGGATTTCTTCCCCAGGTTTGCTGTGAGTCGTTCTCGTGATCTGCTTGCTTCTCTGCAGAGCCTCTCAGATCTCTGCATCCACATCACCATGGGTAAGGTTCTTTTGGGAGATTTTTTATATTTTCTTTTCTGCTTCTACACGATTTTAATAAATATACATATCCAGGGGAAAGCTGGTGCCAGGTTTTGGCTACGCATCGTTTCTTCACATGAGCTACACGACAGCCAGAAAATGCTACAAACTGAGTTTATCTTCGTGTCCGTGGGTGGATTCAGTGTTTCATTGCCAGGCTGCCATGTGGAAAATCTCCACTGCTTCGTTCCTTGGAAAATCTGGTTATTGGTGGCCTTCAAATTCTGCCATAATGGTTAGGGAAGCCAAACTGTGTGGTCTACCCCAGGCCAGGTGCTTTGAGGGGCTCCATGAAGTAGAGACTGCCCTGACTGCAGTGCAGCTTGGCATTTCTGAGCCCACCAACCTGCTCCATCAGCCTTTACAGGACAAGACAGGCTCTGCTGCTGCACAGTGCACAGCACTCACACATGCAGAAATTTAAGAAAGACTCGTTTATTCTTATGCAGAGTAGCTACAAAAGATGCAGAGTATGATGTAGTGAGATTTGCAGCTTTGTAACCTTCTGTACAAGAAGCAAATAATGAAGAATTGAGAACTGGGCTCTTGATATTTTGTGTAATGCCCTGCTGAGCCCAGACTAAGTACCACAATCAACTTTATACTGCATTGTGTGGTTGTAGTAAAACTGTTTATTTCTCTTTTAAGTCAGCCTTTTCCAAGGTAAAATTTCTGTCGGAGCCATAGAATGTTGGGACACATATCTTTGGGTGTTATTTCCAAATGTTGGGGAAGTTGATATTAATCTTCTTTAAACTCTGATTGTCTTCGTTCCTTTGATTGAAGTTAATAATTTAGATAATGTTTCCAAAGGGCTATGAAATTGATGCAAACTTGCTAGTAATACAGAGAATGGAAAAGATTTGGAAACTGAAATGTCATGAGATTTTTTTTTTATCAGTGTGGCAAACTTTATTTGAACTGATGTATTTTGATTTACCTTATCAAAGGTTTAAAAAGCATAGTGATAACAAGCTCATTGCATAGACATTTTCAAGATTAATAAGTTATCTTAAAACTTTCTGCATTATCTCCACGCTTCAGTTCACCAAGCTTTCTGTATCTGGACATTTTAGAGAGGCTTCAAATAACTTTCAGAGAGGTTCACTTAAAATTCAGAGCATGCCATGATGAAGGCAAGCTTTTCTGCAATGGCTTTGAAGTGACCAAGTAACCCAGTGACTTGCATTACAGACACAGTTCATGACAGAGTTGTCCTCATGAATCACTGAAATTGCTCTTTCCCAAAGCTCTGCTCTTGCCTACCCCTACACTCCTTTCTGTACCTCTCACCAAGAGCTGCTTCTACTCCTATTCACACAAGACACCATCCAATGAATGCTTTTCCAGCATTTTGGAAGTGGTGGTTTCACCTGTCTGATCTCACAGTCATGCTTTAAGACAGTAGGAATCTGAAAAGAGCCTTCTGTCGGTGGGATAAGAGTATGCTGGGCTCATCATTTGTCATGCCAACACCTCTTTCTCCTTTTTTCCTGTCTTTCTTTGTTAGTGTTCTGTGCACTTCTCCTTGATCTGCAAGATTTCGAGGGAAGAAGGCAAGTTCTTAGTGTGTGTTTACCTGGAATCACCAAGCTGAGTCTGTGCCCTTCATGGTATTTGTGATAGAGAGTGCCCAGGTGTTTGGGGGTATTTTAGGGAATGTAGCAGGCACAGATGCTGTGCTAAATTCCCTCAAAACGGAGGACTGGAGAAGCAGAGACCATTGCAATACTTGCTCATTTTTCTCAACACCAATTTTAGCTCAGATTGTAATAAATGTACTAACTTGGGGGCAAGGGGCCACAGCCCCTATCTGTAATGCTCTTGGGAAAGGGGTGGCTTTTTTCCCCTTGATTAATGTCCAAGACAAATTAACATGACAGAGATTTTCTTTGAGATGATCTGGGTTCTTCCAAGAAAGAACAGCGTTTGTGATCATACCTGAACAGATTGTGTTTAAATATGTCTTTTCTTTCTCCTCTGCTTTGGTTTTAGGTGGATGTGAAATAATGATTTGCACTGCACACCAATTCTCCTCTTTTTAACCTGAAAATGGCTGGGCATGTCATGGTGAAAATAGGGAGAACGATTTTCTTGGAGAAAGGTGTATTTCCCTCAGCATTCCTTTGGCTTGGTCTGTAGTCATTCTGTTGGGTCCAGCATCTGTGCCTGCCTTCTGACCCAGCATGCTGCTTATGACAAATTGTGCATGCCATTATCAGCTAGGATTTTTTAATAACATTAATAGCACTGACATAGCTGTACGGTCAAGTGACACTCAGAGGTGAAGCCTGTGAGCCCTTTTAGTGCAGCAGAAAGGGGGAAAATGACAGGTTTGGATCTAACTACATAAAAAGTTGAGAAGATGGCTGGAACCATGCTATTCAGGCATGAAGAAAATAGCATGTGAAGTTTTCTGGGGATGTGTATCATAGAATCATAGAATGGCTTGGGCTGGGAGAGACCTTAAAGATTATCTAGTTCCAGCCCCATTCCCACCCTCCATGGGCAGGGATGCCACACACACATCAAGTTGCTCAGGTACCCACCCACCCAACCTGGCCTTCCCCATGTGTATGGAGAAGGATGTCGGGGCAGGTGCCACAAAAGCAGAGAGCATCCCTAGCTGTTCGGCCCAAGATGCTTTCAGGAATGGTAGTAGGAGGTGGTTTTGCCCTCAGGATGCTCATCAAGGGTCACTCAGGCTCTGGACTCAGGCAGTCACCACCTCTCTGGCTGGATAGGAAGGAAGACAGAAGTAGCTGTGGATGAGTTTCAAAAGGCAGTGGCTGAGAGTGGGGACTTTTCAGTGGTGTCTGAAAGCAATGTCTTTAGAGATAAACGTAGACTGACTGCCAAACTCATTCTCAAAAAACCTATTTCGTGTTTCTTGGTGCTACCAAGAGACTTCCATCTCCTATATTTGCTCTGGCTACCAGACATTGCAGGCATTCCATTCTCACCTGTCATGTGATGTAGGCTGGGATTGCGCGTGTGGCTATCTGTGTTATGGTGCCAAACGTTCAGCCTTGGTTTAGAACTTGTACAGAGGCTTTCCATCTCGACCTTGCACTTCTCATGCCCCACTCTCTGCAGAAGTTGTTCTCCAGCATAACACAGAAAGAACTGAGAGAAGCTGGTGGAGGCAGATGGGCTGAAGAAGCAATGTTGGGGTTACAAAGAGAATTCTGGGTTTGTTTATCCTGTCCTCTCTGCAGAGAGTGGAGAGCCCAGCCACAGCCCGTGCTGTAGCTCAGGACTTGACACCCCATTTGGATGGGTTGGCATCGTTTCCCAGCAGAAATCCTGAGCTCTTCTATTTCTGAGCAGGGTGACGATGCTTTGAGCAGAAGCTGCAGGTGAGCTGCCACCAGCCAGGTGTAAAGAAAGGGAAGGGGTCAGATGGCTCGTGCTGCTTAACCCGAGGCTCAAAACTGTGCTTCAATGGAAAATGCAGAGAAGTGATTCAGAAAAGATAAAGATGGGAATTTGAAGGCACACAATAACTACTTCACCGTCCTCCTTTTCCCCCATTCATCAGCCCTGCACACTCTCTTAAAGGGAGGGGGCCTGTGGACACCTTGGAGGGCATTTGCAAACACACACACGCACACGCTCCCCTCCCCCACACTTCTTTTTATTGCCTCACTTCTACCTGTAATGAAAAAAGGTCCCTGCTGTGGTCAGACTTTGTGTTGTTTGATTTAAGCACAGATCACAGTGATGAGGGCTTAGCGAAGGCCTTTTTTGTGTGTTTAACTCTGCAGCTGCCAAGGTGAAGAGAAAACCCAACAGACTAAGCAAGATGCTCTAAATACTAATAAAGTCTGAGGGTGATTGGAAGGAGTGGAAATGGGAAAGCCCACAATCCAGGTAATTAAGCTGTAAAGCCCACAGAGGAAGGGCTGTCACCAAGTCATCTGATGTAGGATGAAGACCAAAGCACGGTGTGAGTCTTTGTCTCTTAATCCCCTCCTCCGCTCCCCAGCATGTTCTTATTTCCCTATAAAGTCTTTATATGAAAGGTGGAAAAAAAAATGATTTAAAAAAAAATCCTGAAGGATAAATCTTGTAATTCAGAGCACTGAACAGCTGGTAGTTTAAAGCACAGAACAGCAGTTTAGTGATTAATTTACCTCTTTAAAATGCTGAACAATACAATGCAATAAAATATAAAATTTTATTTTGTATGGCCTCCTTCAAACCGACTGTATCCTGGAGCTCTTTCTAAAGTTAAAGTGCAGCTACAGAGTTAAATAATCAGTAATAGCAGAAGGGAGAGGTATAAAGAGAGATGTGCGAGCAATAAAAAGATCAGCTCCACAGGAGCCCCCCTCCAGTCCATTTAATTTTACTGAAAGAAAGTAGCCTTTGCGATGGCTTTTACGTGCTGATGGATTTTCGCCTCGCATGCCCTTTCTCTCTTCTTCCATCTTTTACGAGCATCTCTGTGCCGCTGCCGCCGCTGCCACTGCCCCGTGCGGCCGGCCCCGCCATGGGCTGTCCCACCCCGGGCCAGCGGCCACTGTCCCCTCGGCATCGGCGCCCACCCTGCCGTTCAATGTCACCTCTGACGGGTCGTTCTGGCACCGCCAGCCAGGGGTTTGTCCCCTTTTGTCGCGTTGCCCCAGAGAGAGAACTCCGGCAGCCTGGTGTGTGTTGGCGTCTGCCGTGTGCCTCCCCTCTGGGGACAGCCCGGGATGGAGTTCGGTCCTGTGACTGACACGGGTGTGCGTGAGCGAACTGTGTGTGTGTGTCTGTGTCTGTGTGTGTGTGTGTGTTGGGAGGAGGGAGATAAGAAAGGTGGAGGGGAAATCAGGCGGATAATGATTTTGGTTACGGGGAGAAACGCATTAGTTTGAGGCGGACGTGGGCAAATTCATCCCTGGCGTAACATCGCCGAGCTCCCGGAGACAGCAGCAGGGAGTCATTTTACCCACGAAAATAAGGAGCCACGCTACCCTCATTTGTCAAGCGCAGCACAAAGCAGAGATGTGAAGAGCCCTGCCTGGGGTGGGGGCTGAGGGGTCTGCATGTTTTGGGAATACTTCACATCTACAGGGCTTGGGTTTCCTGGAGTAAAGCTCTGTCTGCCTGTGTTCTTCTTCTTCCACTGGCTAATAATCAGGGAGCTAGTTAGCAGACAGATGCTAAACCTGCTCTTACTGCATTTAGCATTTCAGAATAATGAATAGATTTGCAAATGATGTTTCAAGGCTGCTTCTTTTTCAAACAATGGCATCGCTAATATTCCCAGATCCTTTGACTTGCGGTTGTCTTCCTCAGACGGTAAAACGCTGCAATTCGATTTCTGGGAAAGGCAGAAGGGAAATGGCATTTCTAAGTAATTTCAAGAAATGCCTTTTATAGGGAAAAGTATGTGCTGATAAGCTAGTCGCCTAAACTCCCAGCTGAGTTGCACCGTGCTGGTAGCACTGCTCTGATTTTACACCGTGGGACCTGGGAGTTTCCTTTCTCACCCCCACGGACTCGTTTCTTCCCTGGTGGGCTTTTACCCTAGCGCTGACAAGCTCAGGCTCTGGTCCTGAGGCCACGAAGCAAGGCTGCCGGCCTAGACACACAGCCTAGAATTCACTTGAATTCTTATGTATTCAGCCTGAAAACTCTTGACGAATCTTGCCGCGGGGATTTGAAGGTCACCCTCCCGAGAGCAAAGTGTAGAGCACCGCAGCCCGCAGTTGAAAAGGCACCTTGTGGTTTCCAAAAACCAGAGCAGGGCTTGCCTCTCGCTTTCGCTCTTGCTCTCCCTCTCCGCTAACCCATCTTTAATATGGATCTAATTCCGACTACATTGCAGCGCCGCGAAATCACATTAGGCAGCGCAAGGAGACTCGCCGCCCCTTCAAGCATGATAAACTCTTGATTGCTTCCCCGAAGCTCTAATGAGCCCGCGTGGGCTGGGCGTGATGGAGAGAGAGCTGCCGAGGCGTGCGGCTGGCAGCGGGGGCCGCTTCTCCTCCGGGGGACCCAAACCCTCCCCCCAGGCTCGCGTTTTTTCCGCTCACAGACCAAGATTCCTGAGAATTCCCCCAAAAGGCGGCGAGGGCAGGAGAGCGCGGCATTCCCGCAGCGGGCAGCTCTCCCTGCCTTCCCCGCACTGCCGGGCGGAGCAGCGCATCCCTGTTCCCCCCTTCCCAGGGACCCCCCGACGCTCCGGCGCTGCGCGGAGCCGAAAGTGATGCTTTATCGCGCCTCTGCGTGAGCCAGACGGAAAGGTTGCGGCAAAGGTGGGAGGTGTTAATGATGGGTTGGCACAAGGCAGTGCTTATCTCTTTAAGAAATGGAAATGAGGTCTAATTAGCATATACTGGTTGCAATTAGCATATAAGTCCCGTTCGGGGACTTGGAGGAAGGAAAAGGACTAGGTAGCAACTTAATGGGATTTTATTAGACGAAATTAGCCAGCACTGAACAGTCATAAAAATATCTAAATTATTAGTAGCTCTGGCAATTTATTGTGAGTGCTTCCCGGACATGCTAATGCCTATTGGGTCTGCGTCATGCCTGCTAATCACAAAAACAAACTGTGGGACAAGAGTAATCTATCTGCTGTACGTTGTTATGCTATTGTAGGCACAATGTGACAGCTTTATACGCATATATATGCGCGTGTGTGGCGTGGTTCGAGGGGTGCGTTTTTGCTAATGCCTTATGAGTTATGTAAATGGGATACGTTTGAGCAAAAATGACAAGCTGGTCTCTACAGAAACAATCTCACCTATAATGCAGGGGAGAGAAGAGGAGGCTGAAGCATAGGGCTTTTGTTGAAGCAGAATGAAATGCAAACCCCCTATAGTCATGGCAATCACATGCATTCAGAGGCCGGAAGAAAAACCCTTCTGTGTAAGATGATGATCTGTAGAGACATGAAGGATATTAAAAAAAAAAAAAAAATCACTCATATATATGTATTTTTAACACATCCATGCCTTTCTTCATCCCCACGCAGGTTAGATGCTCCTTTTAATGAGCTCCTTCTACAATACCGCTTTAAGTGAGGTCCAGTTATTGTCTCTCTCCAAATGTGATCAGCTGAGGGTGGATGCTGTGAAAGTGAGGTGATGAAGAATCAACATTTGTAATTTATAATGAAAGGTCAGGCAGACTGATCCGAGATGGTGTCTGATAGAAAGTTTGCTGCTCAGACAGGAAAGAAAATCCCCACGATAAGAAAAATCACTCCTTGCTCGGCGTTTGGAGAGAGAAGTGGTTCCTGCAAACCTTTTCTGTTGTGCCAATGTAGGACTTCTAGGCTGGTCCAGCAGGGACTTGGATAACGAGTGGATGTGGGTGCTCTGGCACTGGGAGTGGGATGACATCGAGGATTATCCTCTTTGTGTTTTTATGAAACAAAGTGGAATTATTCCGAACAGTGCCAGGACCAGCATGAGCTCTTGACACTTGATGGTGGCTGTGTTTTCACTGCAAGAAGGAACAAAGGATAAGCAGAAGGAATGTTGTAATGCACCTTCTAGGGTCAGATTCCTTATGTTAATTTGTAAGTGGTGCATTTTATCATACTGTATATGTAAGTAACTCCAGAAAAACATCAGGTTTGTGGCAGGTTGGCAAAAGAACCATAGAGGCTAATTTAACAGAAGCTAATAAGTTAAAAAACAAAACAAAACAAAAGGATAAAATTAATCTTAAATGGTTGCTATAGCTCACCTGGCCTCCTGTTTTGGAGAAGGATTTGGAACAACTTCTGCATTTCATCTGTTTGATATGTTCAGAGCATGGTGAGTGTCTCCGCAATGTTGACTGTGGTGCCTGATGAGGAGTCCAATTTACATATTCTCAATTTAATCTAAAGTAGGCGCTAATTGATTACTGCTGAATGTCAGCACGCTCTGATTATCTGCTCAAGATGCTCTGGAAAAGAAAAAAGCCTACAACCCCAAGCTGCAAGTGGGAAGGAGGCATTCGAATTTAGTCTGCCACGTGTGCTGGTTTTGACTGGGACAGAGTAAATTTTTTCCATAGTAGTTCATATGGGTCTGTGCTTGGGATTTGAGCTGGAACAGTGTGGGATAACACAGGGATGTTTCCATTACTGCCAGGCTCACACAGTCACAGCCTTTTCTGCTTCTCACCCGATCCACCAGCGATGAGGCTGAGGGTGCACAAGGAGCTGGGAGGGGAGACAGCCAGGACAGCTGACCCAGATGACCCAAGGGGGATCCCAGAGCATATGGCACCGTGATCTGCATGTAGAGCTGGGGGAAGAGTAGGAAGGGAGGAGGTACATTCAGAGTGATGGTGTTTGTCTCCCCAGGTCACCGTCACATGTGACGCAGCCCTGCTCTCCTGGGCATGGCTGCCCATGAGAAGCAGGGAATGAATTCCTTGTTTTACTTTGCTGGCACTCATGGCTTTTGCTTTACCTGTTAAACTGTCTTTATCTCAGCCTATGAGCTTTCTGAGTCTTCTCTTTTTTACACTTTCAGTTCTCTCCCCTATCCCAGCACAGGGGAAGTGAGCAAGTGGTTGTGTGATGTGTATTTACCATCTGGAGTTAAACCACAATACCATGGAAAGACTGTTTCCCCTTTTACCTGACATTGTATAAAGGTTTAATTATCCAGGCCTGAGGCAGTTGAGTGACTGCTGCTTTCTCGTGTCCTTCCAAAGCAAATGAGACAGATACAGAATTGTCCTTGCTTTCCTGACTGACTTTTCTCAAACAAGACATCTCTTCTACAGGGTTTTTCTCATCTTCTCCCAACCCTGTCCTGAACAGTTCTAGACTTCAACCTTGAACATCCTTTCCCTGACCTTGGAAGGCACAGATGAGGTCAGAGAAGGAAGCTCGGGTTAACATTTAATATACCATGCTGGATTTCAAGAGACAAGCGATGAATCTCAGCAGTGTGTGATCCCTGAATCTGGGACTGGGAGGAAAGCATTCTGTAGTTGATCTTAGCTCTGCATGCAGTTTGGGCCAAATCTCATGTCTTTGAACCTCAGACTCCTGTCTCATGGCTGGACAGCCTCTTCTTTGCAGACAGCAAGGACCATCTCTCACTGCAGAGAGATTACAGGCCTTATCTTAATGAAACCTTGGCTAATGTAACACAACTAATCACACATTTCCAGTCAGGAGCATCACAACTTTTTACTATCATACTTCCTACATTATTTTGGGACTCTTTTCTTTTGTTGAGACCTGAGCTTTTGGGGTTGTTTTGTTTGTTTTGGTAAGCCTTCTTATCTGGGCACTGAGCCTAGCATTAATTTGTTTGTGTACTTTGTAGCATGCCCAGTTCTGTACCTGGAGATAGGTATCTATCTATTATTTAAATAAATGCCTACACTCTGCATGAGGAATAAGTCACCATGGACAAAAATTTTAAATAGGTGAGCCAGATGCAGTGAGAAAATGCTAACTGTTTTCTTTTTCTTTCCTTTCTGTGCCTGGTTACAATTAAGTAGCAAATTGCTGTTTCTTTGAATCACAGTAGGTTTAATCAACAACACTGTAGCAAGGCCATTTTTTCCTGGCTCAGTCTTCGTATGTGGGGCTATTTCCCCCGCAGAAGTACCTTCCAGTTTAGATCCTGTCATGCAGAAAGCCTTTTCTTCATGTATGCTCTCCCTCTGTGGTTTCCACGAGAGCTCTGCCCTCCAGCTTTTCCAATTCAGCATTCATGGTATGAACTTGTGTGTTTGGGAAGCTGCCAGGGGATGGGGAGCTAAGGCAGCAGCCAGTGCCGTGTGGAAGTGTTGTGGTTTTTATTTCCTTTGAGCAGTTAATCTCCATTAGATTGCCCAGCTCCTGTTATGCATCTCTGATACGGATAAAGGTCTGTGTAGCAAATGCTGTCATTAAGAAATTTCCCTTCCTGTTAGTGCTGCTTATTAAGGTCTGAATGCTTGAACACTTTAGGTATGTCAAGTAGTGAGTCTAAAACCATTTAATTCTTTTTTTCTTCTTTTTTTTTAATCCTGCAGCACTTTGGCTTCCTCCCATGGATGCATTTCTGATTATGTTTTGGTCTATCCCAAACACTTGCCTGCCTGCTTCCAGCTCTTTCCAATTTCCCTTAGGTGGAGAAACAACCCATATTGTTCAGTGCCCAGCAGAAGTATTGCTCCATCCCAAAGTCCAGCAAAGTCAGTCTTAATGCCATCAGAGCTGTCCCACAAATCTCCCCAGAGGCAGGTTTTTGCACCCTGTACCTCACTGCCTGCTCATCCCCTCACATTCATTTTCCCAGTTCTCTCTAACAATGACACATGTCCATGGTTCTGTGCCCTGGGTGACTTTGTGGCTTGCTCCGTCTCCTCACTGTCCTGGCCAGCAGGGCTGGGCTTCCCACTGGGGGAATTAATGCAGACATTCCTCCAACAGCCTTGTCCTTGTCCCCCCTCTGCTCAGCAGCTGAAGAGGGTGAGCCAGCCCTCACACTTCCACATTAGTTGCAGGTTGTGGTCCCAATCTGTCTTCCAAGTAACACAAAGCCAAGATCAGCCAGAGCAGGGAGAGCTAGGAGGAAAAGCAAAGGCTTGGTAGATTTTCCCACGCCACTTCTCCCTTTCTCTCCCCATCCTCAGCTCTATTCCTGCCCTCCAGAGTCACCTGTCCCCCCGTTTGAGACCTGTGTGTTCAGAGTGACTCCACAGAGGGAAGTGCTGGCCTGGGTACAAGGGCAGAGTGGCTGAGTGGCCTGGGGGAGCCCTGATGCTTCCCCTGCATGCCCAGCCATGAGCAGTGTGCTGAGAGAGTGCATGTCCCACATCACTGGTCACTCTCCAAATTCAGCAGAAAGGTGCAAGGCATTTTTTGAAGTCATTTGCATCCTTTCCTTCTGAATCTTATTCCCCTTCAGCAGGGACATCTAACCAAGCCCTCTATGGGTCAGGGCTCGGCCGTGGCAGGCAGAGGAGGAGCTCTGCTTGGCCTGGATGTTCATTCAGGCGGGCAGGTCTTCCTGCCTCTCTCCATTTTCTCCCTCTGGCAAGGGAATGAGACCCCCTGTGCTCCAAGGGCTGCCCCCAGCTTTCCTTTCTTTTCTTTCTCCCCTTTATTTCAGTCCCTCTTCTCTGTCTATCATTTGCCCACTACCCATGCACAAGGCTGCCCTTCCCTCGTCCTTCTCAACCCTCCTGCTTCCCCTTTGGAGTCCCAGCCACCCCCCTCCTCCCCCGTGCCCAGTGCCTCCCCAAAGTCCCTTTTCCTGTTTGGAACCCTTTGTTCTTACAGTTGTCTGTCAGCTGGGCCTTCATTTTCAAAGAAAATCAAAGACAGTCTGTTGTGAGAAAATGGAGAAGTGGTGAAGTAGCTGGGGCTAGGAGAAAGCTGGGATTAGAAAACCCCCATTTTGTTCTCTCTTTCTTTTTCTGGTTCTGGCAGAGGTAGTGCTAGAGTTGTAAGCTGTATAAATTCTTTTCGTATCCTAGGAAAGGCCAGTTCCTTTTTTATCACACAGGAAAATCATTCCAGCAAAAATGGGAGCATGCTATATATTTTGATTGTAAAAATTCTGCATTAGAGGAACTCGTACAAATTTCAATGCTGAGCTGAAGATTTCAAAAAAAATACAAGGCAGCAATTGCTGGAAATCATAATTAATAATTAGTTATTATCCTATAACTATCACAATAATTAATGTGCAGTGTTTCGCTTCACCAGTTTTTTTTCAAAATATTTGATTATTTCTGCCTTCATGGTGCGAATTTCAGGTGGTGAAAATGAGTTGCTTTGCACCAGTAGATCTCGTGAATATGCAATGAAGAAACCCGCAGCAGCCAGAGCCCCAGCCAAGGCAGGAGATGAGACGGTGAGCTGGGAAACAAAGGTGAAGGAGAGAGGCAATGAAAGCGAAGCGTTTCGTACAATAGCTAAAATACAAATCTCTGGAGACTTAAAGATATTGCATGAACATCAATTTCGCATGCCTATTGTCTGAGTGGTATTAGCGTGCGTAGGACCCGCGGCCCCCCTTCCTCTCGGCGAGGGGAGCATCATGGCAAATCAGGAAATGGCATAATTGAATCAGCTCCAGCACATGACAGGGCTTAAAACCCACCCAGAGGAGGCTCTGAAATGACCACACATCCCAGGCACCTTGGCATCCCCCCCTGCCAAATTACGTCTGTGAGTAAAGCAAGCAAGATTTAAGCCGCAGCCGGAGATGGTCCAGTTGTGGATTTCATTAGTGGTCTCTCTGGCCATCTGTGAGACTTTATGACCAAGAAGCTGGATGAAACAGCTTTCTAGAAACTTTTTCAGGGAAAAGAGAGCTGAAAAAAAATGCGAATCATGGTGCTGTTTACAGAGAGTTTGTTTTGAATTTAGGAATAAAACAAAATGCCAGTAGTTCTCCACTTAGATAACACACGAGAGTCAGAACATGCTGCTGCAGGTTGGAGAGGTACCATTCCCATTCCTCTCTCCCTCCCCTTTCACCCCTACATAAAAGTTGACAATTAGTTTTTACTGCACATACATGAAGGGAGATACATGCTTTGGCCTCTATGTGAGAGCAATAATTCTCTTAAATTGATGTGTCAGCGAACTAAAACTCAATATTTTTTTTTCGCACGGTGTATTTTGCAGTCAGAGGACCTTCACTAATCGGAATAAAGCAATTTGGCTCCCTGTCATTGCTCACTGAAAACATATGAGCTGGTTGGCACATATGGACTCCTAGATTTATCAGTGTCTCCCATCTAGTGCATGGGAGGTTCAGGGCTGCAGCTCAGAGAGGAGTGAATTTTTATGAATGCTTTTTCCCCTCCCTGAGAATTCCCAGGGCTAGATTTATTCCTTAGTTTCAGAAATATTTTATTTATTATCCATATCCTCTTAAGGTCAAATCAAAGACATATTTTACATTTTTTTATTTGCATTACTATGTCTTCATGGCTTTGTTCATGGAAATAAAAAGGACAACAAGCCAAAATTTGGGATAAGTACTGTTCCCATAGCTCTTCTTTCTTATTTTTTCGTGAGAGTGCTGTGATGTGAACATACACAGCTGTCCTTTGAGCAGGACCTGTGTAAAATGGATTTGCTGCCTCTTGCATCAGGTTCATGAAAGGCCAGCTGTGGTGTCATGTCTTTGTCATGCTGTCTCCAAGGAAGTCCTCACCTCGCTCCCAGCTGAACTGGTGCCATTTACACTGATACTATGCTGGGGTAGATGGGACAGGCATGTTTGAACAGTCAGCCTTTACAGCTTGATTACACCAGGATATGCCCTTTTGCCTCACTGATTCCGTGCCCTGTAGTCCCCCTTTTCACCTCCTACTGCTCCAGGGATTGCTCTTTGCCAGCTCTTGAGCTTGTGCTTTAGCCTAGAGGAACTTTTCTCAGCCTTCAGGTGACGTGAACCACAAAACCACACTGGGATCCCACGGCAAACACCTCATCACCCCACTGGTCACAGAGAAAGGGGAGTTGTGCATGGGCTGTGGCAGGTGTTAGCGGGCAAGGTACTTCAAAGTTTGGCCAAGGAGAAGGATTGTTTGGGGTTGGAGAATTGTTTGAGTGTCCAGGCAACTCTTCCAGTGCCTGCTCATGACAGCAGGGGCAGCCCAGTCAGGGACAGCCTTCAATGGGGAGGAGGAGTGTGGTGGGATTCCCATCCTGAGCTTCTGCACAACCTGGCACAAGGCTGGGACCATGCTGTTGGTAGCACCACAGTGACAATCCTGTGTCTGTGGTGACAGTGTCCCAGGCCTTGATCCTGTCCTCTGCAAATGACCTTAGGGTCAGATGAGACCTAAAACACCAACAGTGCTTCAGTGGGAACCAGGAGATACTTTAATAGTGGATGAAAAAACTTTTCCATTTATGTATTTGAGGAGTTAGGTTCTTGCTGACAACACTCCTAAAACTCTCTCTTCTCTTAGCTATTGTCACGTGAGATTAGAAGTACTTTGAGGGCTTGGTGAGAGCCAGCAGTGCCTGGCTGGCTTGGTCAGAGTCTCATGGGCACTGCTGTCCCATAACTCCTGGTTATGGATTTTGACTTGCCCGCAAGAGGACATCAGCTGATTATCCATGCAGGAAGCTTAACCATCCAGGCCAAGCATTCAACTAGGACATGCCACTCTGGAAAGTGGCAGCTTGATCTCTTCCACAAATGAGACACAACGTCTGTGCTTGAGAGAGAAAGGGTCAGTTCTGTGCCTCCCTTTCAGCCTTTCCCTGGAGGTGACCTGCTGGTCTCAGCAGCTGGGAGAGGACATGCTGTCTTTGGCTTCTCCTGCTTTTATTCCCATCTACCCTTGGCACGTGGTAGAGGGAATGTTAAGAATATTGGTTAATAACCAGAGAAAAATATGTCAAGCCTTTGGAACTCCATTTCCCCTTTTAATCACACTCTCTCTAACGAGCTGTATTTTTCTTACTTATCATTTCCTTTGTTCATGCCCATTACAGAGTTACTCACAATTTTAGCTCAAACAATACCTCTTAAATAAGGGGATAGTGTTAAGTGCATCAGCACGAGGAGGGGAAGCTGATTTTAAAAACCGAAAGTACTGCTTGATTTCCACTTTCAAAGCATTTAATTTCACCTGGCCCACACTTTTAATATTTTCCAATAAAATAACTAGATGGGGGCACATTAAAATGGTCTCAGTTGAGCTGTTTTAATAAAAGGAGAAAGTTTAAAGAGCTCGGCCATGGATGAAAAGCTATTTAAAACAGGCAGGTTGGGTATTTCTGGCATGGATGCATGAGGTATCTGTCTCCACCTCTAATTAAAAGGTCTATATTGTTCAGCTTTACAACACTCCACATGACAGACATATGAAACACCCAAGAGACCAGCACTTAGTCCTGGTCTGCAGGACTGGGCTGCACCTCATTCTCAGCAGGGCCCTTACATGTATGTACAATTTATCTTGTCTGTGGTCCTTGGAAACTTGGACCTTGGATCTTTGTGCCTCACAAAGTCCCGTCAGCCTGGCAGAAAAGTTGCAGGTTTTGGAAGTGAATTATTCCAGGTAACAATGAGCTCCTGGAAAAATGACACAATCTTCTGCAACACAGTCAGAACTTCAGAGTCCAGACCTGAGTCCAGAACAACGTTGATGGTATGAAGAAAACTTGCTTTGTTCTGCATTTTCCCTGCAAAGTGTTCCCATTTCAGGGGGATTTACACCAAGGAAAAAGCAACTGGGTGCTTTTCCTGCAGTTGTTGGCCTACCAGAACTACCAGGGAGCTGGACTTGCTTGAATGGGGATATATAACTCGTTGTCTATCTGAACAACCCCCAGTCTGTGGGAATCTGCTAAAACTAAAGGCAAAAGAGCTATCCAATGGGTGAATACACTGGAAACCTCCTTGAAATACTCATGCATCAGCATTGGTGCTAACTGTGACTTACAACCCCACAATCCTTTGTAACATAATGCCACATTTGTAAGCTATGAAACATCTAGAATATTCTCTGACAAATTTCATACTTAAAGAAAGGGAAACCAAAAAATGATCTTTAGTTCGTTTTGAAAATCTGGCATAAGCAGGCCGTAGAATTTCTATAGAACAGTTTTCTATTTTGCCATGCACAACTGCTGTGTACCTAAAGGAAGAAGGTGAACATCTTTTTTTGTGTGTCTCAAAGTGCAGAGGCACAGGTTTTGCTGAACTTGGTCAGGGAGGGAAATGAGTGACTATAAACCTGGATGGAATTCCCATAAGAATCTGGCAGCAAACACATTTTCACCAAGGCTTTCTTGGTGAGGGATGGCCCCCAAAAGGATCGTTCTGCTATGTAAACATCCAATGCAAACCATGATGCTGTTTGTAGGTGACAACACATCCATTGTGCAACTGAAACAGTATTAATATCCCTATAAAATGTAGTTACTGTCTACAAGGAATACTCTGATGGCAAAAGCAGCATTAGAATTCTTCATACACAAAGGAACTAATTAATTCTGGCATCAAATAAGGAGTGTGGGAAGTTAATTGTTCTAAACCCCATTTCACAGCTGAGTATAGGAACAAGTAGGACTGGGTTCATAAGTAATATTAGGGAAAGAATGGTCAAGTGACTTGTGTGACATTCAATAACCAAGGGAGCAGCAGAGGCAAGGATTTATCCAGTTTCAGATTCCAGGTTGATCTTCTGTTTATTAGATCATATTAGATCTTGAAGGCTCTGTGGATATTGGTATGCTTTTATTGGCCATTTCCACTGCGTATTATTTCCCCACAGTTTTCAATCTTATTCTTTAAGGCCAACATTTGTTGTCAAAGATTATAACAGTGTACAAGAGATTACATTTTAATGGAGGATTCTGAAATAATGAGGTATATTTTCCTCTCTGCCTCTAGTCTCATTGCTTCCAGTGTGATCTCCTCCAGAACAAGGACACTTCAAATGTTAACAGACAAAATGCTGTTGGGATTTGAGCCACACCATCAAGGAGCAGTGCCAGACACCTTTTCCTGTGTTTGCATCTCTGAAGAGAGCTGCACTGGTATGGAAACTGCGAGAAAGTATCTTTGAAAAGGATGCAGGAGGGAGTGGAGGGAGAGGAAAGGCAGAATCAAAGAATGGTTGAATCAGGAAGGCACCTCTAGAACTTGGCTGGTGCTATCCCCTTGGTCAGAGCAGGTCACTTACAGCAGATTGCTCAGACAATGTCCAGTCAGGTATGAAATATCTCTAGACATGGAGACACCACAGTCTCTGGACAACCTGCTGCAAGTTTGAACACTCTTACAGTAAAATTATTTTTTTATTATGTTTACATGGAATTTCTCTCTTGTCTTCATTAGCATGCAACCCTTTCTTGCCATCCTGTTCCACCACTTCTTCACTCGGTTGCAAGTAAGCATCTCTCTCCCATGCCAGTTCTATAAAACACTCTCCCCCAGGTTGACCAGCCTGTTGACAAAGGATTCTTTGTCCCACTTGATCAGCTGAATCCCATCTCTTCCCACCAGTCCTTGATGCTCAGAGAGAGCCCCACAATGATAAAAGCTGAATATCTGTTGTTGGTGCTGTCTGCACAACCACAGAATCTGTTCATTCCTTCTCAAGCCCTTCCCCATCACTGTCAGGGTTGAAGACAAAACCAAGTTAATATGCTGAAGGTTTCCCCTGGCTGTACATTGGTGGGACACAGCAGTTTAGCTGAGTCTAGTGAGGCTTGGCAGGGACCTGGGTGGTGTCCAGTGTGAAATGGCAGCTAGAGTGGAAGCATGCTCCTTGTGTGTTTCTTTTGCACGATATGAAATAAACACTCTCAGGAGCTCTGGCAAGATAGCCACTGAGTTTGGGAGTCTTTTTTCTCGTGTCATTTTGCCTACTGAAGAGAAACTACTGCAAAACAACCAATGTCAATACCCATAGCTCTTGAATTTTCCAAGGCAGCCTCTTCTCCATCTGGCACTGCCTCATGCTGCTTACTTTGAGATCTCGTGAAATCGCGCTTGCGGGTGGTATGATTGTTCCTTGAGATGCAACATTAGGGAGGGCACCATCCCCTCCTGTACTTGGTGCATATTCCTTGTTGCCTTAGTTCTTTCTTCCATTTAGTGATGTGAAAGGTAGGAATGGAAGTGCTTTGAACAAGTCCCAGGGGCCTCAGAACAGAAAAAGGAATATATCTGAGGAAAGGAAGAGTATCCGAGAAGAGAGGAGTTATCAGCATGAGAGACCCCAAGCTGAGTGACTGAGAGTTGACATTCCTTCTATTTATTTATAAAATTTGTAACTGTGAAAATTAGCCTTAGAAGCTGTAGCCCCATTACTGTTAGTTTTATCGTCCTTCTAAGACATACCCTGAGGCATTCCTAGAGATTGAATCCTACTGTACTTTGCAATAAGCCCATAATTGATTATGCTATGGAGCTTTAATATGGGTTGAGAAATGGAACCCAGAGTAAATACATTCAGAATTTTGCTAGCAGACCAAATTTAAAACTGGTTTTCTGAACCTGCCAGGATTATTCCTTTTCAGCTCATGATTTAATTTGAACTGGCCACCCTGAGAGGTGCAGTGTGTCTGGGCTATCTGCTTTCTTGGCTTCTCTAAAGAAGTTTATCCTGTATGCTTCACCTGTAAATTTGTAAAGATGAGATTAGATTCTAACATTATTCATTACAGGTCACTTTAGGTTCCATCTAGTGCTTTCTCCAGTAAAGTTTGTCAACAATCTCATCACACATGAATTTGCTGATTTCTCTCATTTCTGAAGAACAAGTATATTAAACAATATTCAAGGGAGAAATTAATTAGGTGATGGTCGTCATTTTTCATTGTATTTCTCTGCTCCCACGTAACCTCCTAGACTTCTTCCTTTTTCCTGGTTCACTCATTTGATGAGAAACCATCCTTTCTAAAGGAAGTTTGTTCATTTTGCTCAAAAATGAGGAATGAGGTGTTGGGCTCTTTCCCTTTCATTAGAAAGATTCCCTTTTTCCTTTCCTCAGGTGCTAAGGACCATATTATTTCCTTTGATATGCAGGTGGCTCCTGCTGACTGTAGCTAATTCCAGGGCTTAAAGTGGGCTAACTTGCAGACCTGGTAGAAGTTAAAATTTCTTAAAGCACATCATTTGCTGCCTGTGAGGCATCCTAAACAAGCAAATCCAATGATGTTGGAACAAGAAAAAGGAATTTTGTTCAGAAATTACACTATTTTAAATCCTGGAGTTTTCTGGACCATGAGTCTCTACAGAAAAATTTGCTTGTGAGATTCAGACTTCTGGGTTGGTTTGAGGTGGAAGGCTTTTGATTCACAACGTATTTTTATTCCAAACTACTCCTCATGAAACAGTGTTATTGTCTCTGTGGGAAAAAGGGAAAAAATAATTTGTTTCATATTTCCCACTGGAAAAGAACTCTCTCTCTTTCTCACTCTCTCTTTTTCTCTCTCTTCTCATCAATAGCTACAAAATTGGTTAATTTCCTCAGAACCACTACACCACTGGGTCTGCTGCATTAGGAAATCGTACACAAGGATTGTGTGTTTCTATGGATAATGTGCTAATTCTGGTGAAGTCTCCTTTCACATGTTCTTACCAAATGTTATGATACTTTATTTTTGTTTTCTACGACCAAGTAAGTGGAACAAATGCAAGGTAAAGAGACAAAAATCCATCACGCCAAATTGGAGAGAGAGGCAATGAAAGAGCAAAATTATTTCATGGTTTGAGCTCTTCCTTACTTAGCTCTGCTGCAAATGGGCACATGATGCCTTTGACACATGATGTTTGCAGCTGCACATAGGTCAGGATGCAGCAAAAGTCATGTGTGGGAAGGCAAGGCATAGGTCATGAGGTGTACATAAAGAAAAACCCCTTACCTGAAGCTTCTCTAGCAAGCATAGTGATATTGTCTGGATCAAGCTTTGAATCAATTGTCAAGTTAAACTGAAAGAAAAGAGAATATTTGGTAAATTTTTTAAGACCTCCTAACACTGACCTTGCTCAAAGTCTAGAAATCCGTACTTAATGTTACGCAATAAACTTAAATTTTAACATTATCCCTTCTTACCTTTTATCTGCACTTTCATTGCTCCAGGGAGACCTCGCATGTAAACTCCCTAATTTTTGCTCTGGCTCTGGGAAGTACATACCTCTGCATACATGAGCTCTCTGCAAAGCTTTGCCATACAAAAATGTTTATCCCCATTTGAAAACACCACTTAGAGCTGTTGGAAACTGGAGTAGATTATGTGATCATTAAAACCTGAGGGTTTTACATCTGTTAAGGGAGATTTTGTTTCTGCTGTAAAGGAGAGTTGACTGCAGAGCTTCTGGTCAGAAGGGCTTGGTGGTATGAGCAAATGTAGACCGAAATGTAAAATCATTGTCATCTGTTTTGTCTGAAGGAAGAACTTGGATTTGGGGGGCAGAGCCTAGCAAAACTGTTCCTTGTAAACTCTAATGGTTTGTTGCATAGAGAGACAAAACTGTGGGGAGGTGAGGGATCAGTGATGTGCTGGGCTGAGAACCACTCAAGAAATGGAGCTGACATTCTGTAGGGCAAGTCTCTCCTGGTTTCTTTCAAATAGACCCATTTTTAACCTTCCAAAAAATCTAGTTACAACCCCTTGCAGTGATTCTATTGCTTGATGGTGTTGATACCAATTACCAAAGTGGGCAGTCTTCCACTTTTCCCCATTGTCCTTCTGGCATGAGAGGAAAAAGAAATGACCCCAGCAGTTATTGCCTTGGCAACTTGTTTGTGGAGGACAGTGATTCTCTCCCTTGCAAAACTCATATAGGGCAAGAAAAAATTAATAGGCTGATAGACTGTAGTGCTCTTCCCTGTGGGAAGCACTCTCAGACCTCAGGTGTTACACACACACAGAGGGTTTATCTGTGTGCAAGTATGTACGTCTGTACTTAAAATGCACAAATTTAGAGGAACAGTGAGTAGATTCTAATCCTTGATGTGTTTTTATGTGCATCTCCAATGATGCTCAACATCTTCTTTAGCATTAAAGAGGAGATCTCCTGATTTTGAAAGAGAGGATTTACTGCTGAGAACTTCGATTCTCATTCTCATTCTCATTTGTAACCTGACATATTTCCCCTCCCCTTATTTGCTTGAAGTGGGAAAACAAAACTGATGAAAAAGCCTGTGTTAGAATGACATCATCCCCCCACCCCCCCCATACATCTTACTGTAATACATCAGTGTATTTATGAGGTCTTTATTAGACAGGACAAATTTATTTTTCATTTGTGCTAAATTGTTTATGCCCTTTTAAAAGTGCACTGTATCCTCAGCATTGCGCTTTCGGTTATCTGCCTGACAATGATGAAGTGTTATGTTCTAACAAGTGCATTAAGATCTTGTCCTGGTGCATATTCTGTGCTGTTTGTGAAATGACAGTGATAAGGAGAGACAGACAGACATGGAATGGATCAGGTGTGCATGTATCTTAATTTTTAGTAAACTACTCAAGCCAGTTCAAGTTGGCGATGAGCATTGATTATTGTCTCTGAAAAACCAGAATCCCCAAAGGAGTTTCGTCCCTTTTAGATGATTAAATGGGTGTTGTATTTACCAAAGAACTCATTGCCAATTTGCAAAGTGTGCTTATGAAGTTCTGCTTGCTGTATTTTGGGGCCTGGGTGACAGCTGATTGATCCAATGAGAGGGCTGCTACCAGCCCTATTTCCAGTAAAGTTATTACTTTACTAGCAAGTAGCTGCTAATTAGTATGCAGAGTCTGAAGTGAATTCATTAATGTTAGGCATGCTGGTCATGTTCCTGGGCTTGTGTGTTCTGGCTAGCCTCTGGCTAGCCTGGGAATCCAAGAGGTACCTTGCCAGCATGCTGCCGCTTTTCCAAGGGAATATGTAGGAGTAATTAACAAAAGCCTCTGACTGCCTGCACCCGCAGGATCTGTGCCGTTCCAAGCCTCTCGTGGTCGATGGAAAGTCACTCACCACAGAGGCCAGGAGCCTCAGCAAAGAGTGTGGCTAGGGCTGGGGGCTGGAGGATGCCTTCCTGGGCAGGAGGGAATGGTCCAACCCTGCCTACACCTTAAAGTACAGGCCAGCCACAGCCAGGGAGCTCCTTGGGAAGGGGCAGGGCTGTATCCGAGCTCTCAAGTCCCAAGTGGCATCACACAACACAGGTGGGGTTAAAAAACAGTCCTGTGTGCCAGTTTCACTGTACCAGCCCTGCAAATGCTGCTCATGAATATTTCTTCCTTTGGGAAGTAGAGGAAACCCTTTGTGCCTCCTAGAGGAATTTCCACTTTGTCTCCCCCAGGAAAATGAGCCCTCTAACTCAGGGACAAGGACAGCAGCAAAAAGAGTCTGTGAACTGTAGTCCTGTGGACAGTTGAAGTTTTCATCTTAGCTGGTCTTGATGGATGGATCAGCTCTGATTTAAAATAAGAGAATAAGTCGCTATTGATGTTTCTCAGCTATGTTTTTTTTTTTTCTCTCAAACCTTCCAAGAAACAAGGCTATTTTGAATCTTTTCTCCATGTTAATGAATACAGCCTCGGGATTTTTTCTCACCCAGTTCCACACTTTGCCTTGTCATCATATTAGAGCGTGGCACAGCATGGAGAAGAAGTAGAAGAAATCTCACAATATGAAGAACACGACGGGAGAGTGACACAGGCTAGAAGATGTCTATCAAATCAGCTCGTTGTTGCAGGGGGGAAGGGAGACACATGGCCATTAATTTGGGGGAAAAATAAATGTCATTTCCCACTCTGAATACAAGCATAGAATGCATGTTTTTTGGGTTTTTTCAGCAAACACTCCATGGTTGCAGGGAAGTTTGTTTGGATTTACAGCAGAGAAAGGAGGAGGAGGATGGAGGCCGTTGTGTTAAAAGCTCCTCTGACTAGCAAATACAGCTATTGACCAGATACTCACTTCATCACTAGATTTTGCCTTTTCCTTCCCTATGTGTGATTTTCCCTGGATGTGAGCCAAAGAAACTGCCTGACCAGCTGAGAACAGAGTGTCATCCACACCCAGGTGACTTTCCCTGGACCAGCCTTACAGGGTCTGTGCTATTTGTTGTGCTCCAGGTAGGAAGAGTCGGGACTATCCTGCCTTCCCAGCTCTTGTGTCCAAGCTACGGAAGGAAAACAGCAGCAATAGAGGGGGAGGTCTCTTTCAAAAAGCTAAGCAGATCTCCAGATGTTTTTACCCATCAGCCTGGTGGAGAGTTAATGCCAGCTTGTGATTACTTAGGTATTTATGGCAAAGTGACATATGAAGCAGTACTTGACACCTCTGAGTTTTTCAGTAAGATAACTGAGATCCTTAAGAGCTCTGTTGGCTGAACTGTGGAGTCATCATCCTCCCGATTACCTGTGGAGAGCTGGCATGGGTATCTGATGCCCTGAAGAGGACACCTTGTGTCTTACCACACCGGAGTCTGGAAATTCTGCCTTTAAGCTGCCTTGGCAGAATCTCATGTGGCCAGAGCATAATTGAAAAATTTGGTTCCAGGGCAAACTTGAAAATTAAACAAGGACTTGAGGGAGTGGCCCCTATGGAAACCATGTCAACGAACAAACAGCATCAGAGGATTTCAGTGATGTTTGTATAAGGAGGATAATGTTTGCTTGATTCTTGCGGGCTTTAACTGTCTGTCATCCTTCTACAGAAAGGCAACAGAAGCTAATTGAAAGAAACCAAAACCAAATACAGGTATGATAAGTTATTTGAAATTTGAAATTTGAGTTATATGGCACAGTTTTGATAGGCTACATCATGTTACATGGAAGATTTCTGTTTGTTATTTGAGCAGTGTAATTTTAGACGATAATTTCCATTGCAGACACTTCAGTTTGCCTGCTGAGAACTCATTGTTGGAAGAGAAGTATGTTAAAAATGAGAAAAAGTGGTAGATTTCTATTCTAAGATTTCTAATTTCTTTCTAAGTCAAGCTACTAGCAAAGCTTTGGGGTGATTCAGTTAATAGAATTAAGGACAGTTTTTTCCTGGCTGCAGTTGCTTTAACTTAGCAGGACCACACAAAAACCACGTTCCCAAGGGAGTCACACAACAGTCTGTTCTTTGCCAAACTTCCAACCCTTTTCAGACTCTAAGCATCAATTCTCTCAGATATTTCTCAGGGTCCTACCATCAGCAGTTCTGTGTCCCTCTCTGAGGTTTTCTTTCTGTTTCCTTCTTTTTTTCTCTCTGTATATGTACCTTTTTTTTTTCTCTCATGCGTTTGTGTGTGTACAGCCACAGAGGCCTCTCTTATAACTACACACAGCACACTCCATCCCTCCGTGCAACTGAGGCTCCTTATAAGCTCCATACATTTTCATTTTGGCCTTGACATGAGCCCATGTTTTGGAAGGAGGGTGCTATTGCTTCAGCAAGCTAATTCAATAAAAGACCTGATGGCTTCTCACACCTGAAATGAAGGGTAGATGCTTCGCCCAAATATGTTTAATCCAACAGAATGCCATTGCAAGTTTAAATGCATTTTCTGGTGCTTCGACTGTAACATTGAAAATGGAGATTACCTCTCATTCCTTGGAAGTGCAGTGCCTGGGACAAGGGGACCTTGGTCCTGTTTCAAGTACACAGGCACTATTTGTACCACTGCACAATGTTAATGGCGATAATGCATTCTGAAATGTTTTTCCAAGTAGAGACTGGAACACACAGTCCTTTCAAGGGAGAAAGCTTTTATGGCTGTACTTCATGCCTATTCTCCATGAGCCTGAACTCAGAAGGCAGACAGAAAAATGTCAGAAATTCCCAACAGAAAAAATCTTTCATGAAGAGCAAAATGTTAGAGGCAGTGGGAGAAGCTTCGTAGCAGCAGCCTCCACTTCCACTCAGGGCACACTGAGGGCTGATGCCCAGCCCAAAATCCAACTGCAACTTCTCTTAGTCCTCTTTGAACAGATCACTTGCAACACTGTTCTGCCTCTGCGTGGCTGTGCGTCACTGAGCTACCGTGAGCATTTTCCAGGATTAACTCTGCTCTGTTCCTCAATTGGTTTCCACTGGTTTAGCAAGCCTTTTTTTAGCCAGCGTGGAGAAACTAATGCTCTTACTTCTCAAGCTTTTTAAAAAGTGCACGAAGCCAGATCATCCCCTCCCTGTTTTGCCACAGAAGGGATGTAGCTAGCAGAAAGACTCCAAAGACAGTTTGAAATCTTTTCGAGGAAAGGGAATGGGGCTTAAGAGACCTCAGCTTTCAACCTCCTTGTCCTCAAGACTGCAGTGTAGGTGAAGGGCTTTGTCAAATCCCAGAGAATTGCACACAACTGTCCCATTCCCTGGAAACCTGGGGGGAAATAGGTCAGAAAACTCTTAATTCACAGTGAGACAAATTCCATGTGCTTACTGTCTTGAATTGAAGACATTTAGGTAGACCCTCCCAAGAGCAGAGTGTAAGTCAGCCCCAGCCTTCTCACAGAGATCTGAGCTTTCTGGTGGCTTGTGTGAATGACAGGCTGGGTTGTGACTGACATGTTGCCCATGCTGGCATCTGTGCAGAGGGACAAGCCTCCAGCTATGTATATGGGCAGCAATATTTCACTGTAATAAGGTGATGGACATCATTCAGCATCTTTTCTGTCCCTGCCTCTCTCAGATGACCCCTTGAAGACAGGGGTGAGAGAGGAGAAGCCCCTTGGATTTCAGCAGGCACCTCAGTGGTGAATGCCTGAGGGATGCATTACTGTTGTACACCAAGGGTTTGTGCTCCTTCTGGGTCAGCAGCAGAGTGGGACAGAGAGAAGGCCTTCTGGATCCTGTCCTGGTGCTTTATTCATGGATAAAGTGGAGATTTTTGTTTGCATGGCTTCAGTTAAACTGTTACTAAACACATTTTATTTCTTAAGAGTTGAAAGAAGTCCAGCACAGCTCTGCTAGGCACAGTACAGGGGCCCTCAAGAGTTTTCTAAGCTTGCAAGATAAATGAGATTCATGTGAAGCTGGGGTGTTTCTTTTTTTGGTTTTGAGGTTTTTTGAATGTGTTCTGAAGCTCTTGAAGAGTAACAAATAATGTGTGTCCCCTCACAGGAGACAGAGCAAAAGCACACTCAGAGGGGAAAAAATAGTTTATTTCCAAAGCCATACACCTCCTTGTCACCAGGAGCAGTACTGAACTGAGTAATTAAAAAACTTCTGCAAGAGAGGAAATCACAACTGGCTGTGGCCAGTCCTCAATAGAAATACTTTTTCTGATGTCAGCTTGGCTTCTATGTAATTTTAACTGTCACAAAGATTTGGAGGAAGACTGGATGACTCATCACACCTCTTTACCCCTTTTTAGGCAAAGCACCCCTTAATGGCTAGTTTAAGAGCTAAGTAATGACTGGTTATATAACCTTGTTAAGTACATGGCAGAGTTATGGAAAATGGCTTTTCATTCTGGCTTTCCACTGACTCAGAGATTTTGTGTTTGTCAAATCAGGCAATTATGTAGCAGCAATGGAAGAACGAATGTAAATTAATTTTGACCTGTGGGAGCAGCTGGTCTTCCTCTTTCCCTGCTGCAGGCTTGGTCACACCAAGCAGTCTGAGCTGCCTCATGCTAGTGGGAGCAGGATCATGTTTTTGTGAGTGCTAGGCTAATCTCAGATGGAAGCTTGAGTCCATGTGAAGAGTCCAACATGTGTACAGCCTCTGCTGGGTCTGCAAAATGAAAAGGGCAGAATTCTCCAGATGCAATTTTGTTAGAAAACATCTGCTGGGGTTTTTTTATTTTAATCTAAACTAGAAAAAAATTTTAAATATTCCCCTATTTAATAGTTTCTGCTCTCTGTGTGTTTGGTGATTGTGGTTTCTCGACATGCAGATGGAAGTTTATCTTTTCCATTATCCCAACAGGAGGAAGAGTGAGTCACATGAACTCAACTTAAGTTTTCTATAAAGCCCAGAGAGCTCAGAGTATTCAATTGGCCCCATTGAAGTCTGGATATTTGGCTTAGGACTGTAGAAGGGTTTGCTGGAAAGTTTGATATTTCAGGATTATTCCAGGTTGCAACTTTGCAGAAAGGACCAAAACTGGAAGTCCACTGTCAGAATTTTGGGTGTCTGGGTACAAGGGATGCTGGAGAAAAACTGCTGGGATCTTCTGCACGTGAAAGTGCCTCAGGCCTTCCTGCTCCAGAGCAGTCTCACGGATAGAAGTGCACATTTACCTTTGCATTGTGAGCTTCTGAGTATTGTCTTTAAAAGAGGCACACAGAAAACACACACACATATACATATGCAAAGTGTTCTTGCCATACATCCAAAAGAAGAAATTAGTATCTTATTAACTGATAAAAGACTAAAAAGCCTCCCCACTAAACTGTGGGGAAAGCCCACTGTCCTCCACCTGTCTGTAAGTAACTGCTGGGTGAAAAGGGAAGTGATCCATCAGTCCCACACCTGTGGCCCATCCTTTCCCTACAGCTCACCCCCTGCCTGCTCCATCGCAGCTGCAGTCTCCTCCTTGCCCAGATTTACTTCTTGAACGCTGTGTAGCAAGACCAGCATTCAAATGAGTGAGAGAGAGGAGTCAGGAGCACAGTGTTTGTTCACCTGCATGTAGAATTCCTGGCAAAAGGGTGGAACTTAACCTAGAGGGTGTCAGTGGCATTTTCTGCCCCCAGTCCTGCCAGCAGCAGGGAGAGGTGCTGTAGCTGCTACCAGCAGCAGTGGCAGCCCCCAAACATTTATTTGGCCATTTAGCACCTTGAAGACGTTCTGTTATATGCAGTGGAAGTTGGAAGCCCCACAGTTTCAATGTTCTTTTTTTTTTCCTCCCATTATTACCTCCTTAGAAAATTTTTCAAGCTGCTTCTCCTTAATAATGTGAGCACCTTCCTTTGCATAGATGGCTCATGAAAGATCCACAGCATTCTCAGTAGCACTGGGATATATAGGAGAGTATGGCTGGAGGAAATCTGGGTTTCCTCTCATTTTCATTTTGAGACTGGAATTGAAACGATTGTATTCATGAAAACGAATGTGCTCATCATGACTATTTAAACTTTTTTTTTCCTCATTTATTATTAATATCAGGCCACAGTTTCATATTCCTATATAGTAAAGAGAAATCAGAGTTTTAATAAAATTAATTTTCAAGGTTTAAATAAATTTAATTGCCTGTTAGAAAGTGATAGAGGCAAGGAATTCTGTTCCTCATTCTTCCCCTCTCAGCTGTCTCAGCCTCAAACACGATGATGCTTTAGGTCAGGAGAAAGGTCTTTCCCAGTACACATTTTCACTATTTCCATGTAATTAAGACCAAAAAGCGTTCCATAACTTTAATAAAACTCTTTTTCTTCAGTCAGATTCTTAGTTTTGCAGTGTCAGTGTATTCCGAGCTGGGTTTCCCTTTCAGTAAATTTAAAAATGAATGTGGCTTATGTGAAGGTCATTCATCCATGCATGCCATTCACAGCAAAGAACTATTTGAGAAAAGACCTGGCATAACTTCATCATAGAAATTACAAGGACAAAATTGGTCTGGCTTTCATTTTTTTCTAAATTTGTCACTTTTTGAGACAGAAAAGGTAACTTAGCAGTAAAAATACCTGGTTTTTGTTTGATCTCCTCCTGCATTCTACAATATTTGCATATATAGTGGCAGGCTTGTCATCTATCCTTAGCTAAAAGGTACTGTGAATTTTGTATGCCAGGTATTTTTCACTGATGTGCAGTGGCTATGAGTCCAGGCAGGTGCCTTTATTTCTGTCTTGCACCAAGGTAAATCTGTAGGGTTTTGTTCCCCCGAATCACCTCCGGATTTAGATGAGCACAGCTGAATATTGAATCTGCCACACCGTCTTCCCAGCACAAAGGCTCCAAAATGGATTTGTGAGTCTTAAATCAGTCCCTGGGGCATCCTAGTCCGCACTGTAAAACCACCGTATGTAAATCGTCACTGTTAAATAAGTTGCCCAGGAGGGAGGGAGAGCAGGGTGGGAATTGGAAGTCACTCATAGCCCATGCTGGGTTTCAGACAGAGCTGCCCTTCCAGTTCAGGAGTCCCTGAAACGCAGGGGAGGAGATCGTATGGCTGCCATATGGACTGCCTGTGCCAGATGGGGAGGTTGCCGACATTACTCCCACATTCTGCAGAAAAACAGAAATAAAAAATGAAACATAAAACCCGAGCCCCTTTCCGCAGGGACTCAGCCATAGGAGCGGGGTGGAAAAGGAGCCCAGGCCCCCTCCTTTCAGAGTATTTCTCTGATAATTCATTAGCTGGTGTCCCCCGTTTTTCATCTCTTCGGGGAAGTCTAGTCAGAATTTATTGCTGAGACATTAATGAATTTTTAAGCTGTCAGGGAGCAGCGTAAATAAGTAGTATCCCGGATTGTTACACAGCCATTATCAGGTCAAAATGAATGCACAGGGACTGTTCCTTCAAGCAAAGAGTAAATCTTAACATGGAGTTACATGGCACTGAGTCCCTCACAGGAATCCCTGCATGGCCCTGGTCAGTGAGACTCCAGCTGTTTCCTCATCCCTCTCCCCACTGAAGGGTGAAAGAGTGTCCCCCAAGGAGAATATTTTTATTTTCCAGCTAGACCTCAACAACAGAGTTTTGTGGCTTTATTGTGATAGAAGGAAAAGCATAATTAAAAAGTTAAAGTGCCCTTGGCCTTGGCTTTTCCTTCCACTGGCCAGACAGGCAAGGTTTAATTACATGGCTGTGAGAATTTTATTAATTTTAATAGAACTGGTTACTGCCCTTATAAACACAGGAAAAAAATGAAGCAGCAGATTTTATGGTGAGACCAGTTTTGGAAATCTTGTCTCCAGTGCTAGGACTTGATTTGTTCAGCATAAGGGGATTGTTTGTTTGCTTTTGACTCTACAGAGGAGAAAAAACTCTTTCCCATTCCAAAACAGATAATCGTGCATGAAAACCAGACATGTTAAATATCACAAGCAAGGATTCACATGCCCTGGTGCCTCAAGTCCAAAAAAAAGAGTCACATTAATGTCAATGTGCTTTGGATCATTAGCTCTTAAGCCTCTAATGATGTTCCCTAATGACTCTGCTGTTCTTCCTCCTCCATCAGACTCTCTCCAACCTGCAGAAGGTGTGCTAACTTTTCAGGGTTTTGCTGTAGGAGAGCCTTGAAAAAACACATGAATATCCCAGTAATATAAGAGACTTTACCTGTTGGGCGTCTGGAATGTAATTTACAGGAGGTTGTATCCACGATATTCATTATGTGAAGGCTCAAGTTCTTCCTCATTTTTTATTTCATTCATTTATTCTGCTACAGGAATGGGAATGAAAAGGAACACCTGTCCCACAATTAAGACAACTGGCCATTAATTTAAAACTGCAGTACAGATGCTGGTTACAGAGTTACCTCCTCCCTCCTCGCCTCACATACATACTTCCGTGTCCTAACCAAAAGTCAGCATTTTCCCCTGGCCAGGTCCAAGGCTGGGACATACCAGCACCATGATATTGCCTTCAGCTTTCCCTGGGTGATGTTTGCCACCTGTGTGCTTTGCTCTGCATGGATAGAAAGCTCCTTTCTCTGCAAAACCACAGTACTCTGACTTTGTTTTCAGTCTGCCAGCACAGTTTGTATTTCTTTTCAAAACTAAGGGGGAGCAGGGCCCACCTTGCAGCCCCACTATGGCAATTAGTGTTAACCCTGCCCATGTCCTCCAGGCAGGGGTACAGCCCAAGGGGTTCTTAGTCAGCCACTCTTCCACTTGCACCTTCTCTACCTCTCAGAGATTTTCTCAATCTAAGAGGGAGCAGAACTTGGCCCTCCAGGCTGGCTGTAATTGCAAAAACACAGGGAAAATTTGTAAGCCACATGCAGAATGTAGGAAATGGTACTTTCCATCAAAGTTGTGCAGTCAGGAGTCCTCAAGCAGTGCAGAGGGTTTATAACTTAGCTTGCTGTTTTCTAGGTCCTGGAATACAGTCCTACCAATAGTACAGAGGTTGCCAGATCTTTCACATTTGGGCATAATCTCTGGCCTCACCGTTTGCTCACCTGATCTCTTCTTACATTTTTGTCACCCAAAGAGCCCCAGAAGCACCACAATTATTTTGGTACTTAGGTGTATCTCGCTGCCTTTTGACGCTGCTGCTGCTCATAGTTAGAGAGCCAGGGAACAAGACTTTCTCAACCTGTGTCCTGGAGAAGGCAGTGTGGCAGCGCTGAGGAAACCCTCCTGCTCCTCACACTGACCAGAAAATGCACAAGAAAATTCTCCACGGGGAAAAACGTGGAGGAAAACACTGGTGAGCGAGCAGAAACATTTTTGCTGACTGATTGGAGAGAAATGCAGCCTCCCCCGTGCAGTCTGAGCCCCCGCAGCCAGACCAGTCACCATGGGGAGGTTTGGCTCTTTGGCTCCAGCCAGCTCCGGCGCCTGAGCCTCCTGCTCCAGAGGCAGTGGCAATCCATGGGATGAATTGCCCTCTAGAGGTACTTTGCTCTCTCTCCACTGAACTTCCTGAAAGCTGGGACGACTACCTTGAACTTGAGCCTTTAAGGAGCCATTAAACAACCACAGTTCAGCGAGGTGACTGCTCCATCAATCCCCAGAGCTCCCCTTCCTAAGAGGGAATTCACCCCTTTAGGATCATCTGTCCTCCCTCTCTGTCGCCTTGGCTGGGCACGGCAGGAATCATTGTGCAATCAATATTATTAATACAGCAAACCAGCACTGGCTCTAAATATGCACACACCAAGCAAACAAATCGAAACAGCAAAAGAGGTCTTTGTGGCAGCGCAGCTTCAAAGCTGAGGTTGTAATCACACAGAAGCTAAGGAATGCAAATGTGTGGTAATCAGAGTATTGTAACTCATCCATCCAAATGTTAATAGTATTTTCTCACCATATATTACATTAGCATTAATGGCTTAGGTTCAAATTCTGCACTGTTTTCTACAATTATGACTCATTTTTCAGCTAAGGGGACTATCCATGGTAATAAGCATAGCAGCAGCAGGATTTTTAAAGGCTTATGTGAGCACGCCGTGCATGTGGTTCTCCCTGTAATAACTTTTGAAACCCTCTGGCCAAAGCCAACAAAATGCAAAAGCACAGTAAGGCTGCTTCGAGGTGATTCGAGTCCTAATAGGGGGAAGAGAAGAGAAAAGAGAAGAGAAGAGAAGAGAAGAGAAGAGAAGAGAAGAGAAGAGAAGAGAAGAGAAGAGAAGAGAAGA
>VZRF01013276.1:649651-692022 GCA_013396875.1 Vireo altiloquus | reverse complement strand
GGGGGAAAAAAGAAAAAAAAAATCAAACATTCAAAACCATGCAGCATCCCAATATTAAGCAAAGAAAATTCAATCACAGTTAAATTCCTTTATTAATATCAACTCATCTTTAATTAGTACTTCAATTTCATTTTAATTCCAGCAATGATTACAACAAAATGAAGAGGCACGTTTAGTTTCAGAGAAGTTTAATTAACTGATCTTGGATATGATGCCACCAAGAAGTCTAGACAAAGAGAAATGAGAAGGCTTTAATGTACATCAGCTTGATGTACATCAGGAAACACAACAACACAGCATGTGCTATGTGGGATCCAAACACTCCATCTTAAAAACAGCAAAGCAGTTCTTGCAGGAAGAAATAAAAACTCGTGTGCTAAGGAAATCAATGCATTAGCCTGTTAACCCAGCAGACCTTAATGAACTGCAATTGTGTCCGAGAACTGGCAAGGTAGACTGTAAATTAAAAGTTAAGGACAAAGTTCCTTTGACAAACCTTAGAACAAATTTCAGTTGGATTTAGTATTCAACTTACTATCCTGGACATACCTATCACTCAGAGTCCCACCTTCATCTGTTTCATGCATTCATCCATGAAAACTGTTTGCTAATGAAAGCAAGGATACTGGTGTAAAATTGAAGTGAATATAGAATTCAACAGACTATCAAATTCTGCAGAGAATTTTAGAGTTTACTACTTAGACATTGTTAAAAAAAAAAAGGTTTCAGAAAGTCAGTTATTCTGACTTCCTGTGAATACAGTTTGCCTGCCTTCCCCTTTCTGAAGCTTACAGTAATACCTGTGCTTATGAAAACATTAATCACTAAGTTGCTTTCTCACTCCATCTGTCCACTGACTTCTTTTCTGTGTACTCAGGAGATCCTTTAACCAGTGAATTAAAAGGTATCTTTGGGCACACAGAACACCACCTAAATAAAAGTTCAGTATCAATGTCTCTGGGAAGCAAAAAACCAAGAATTAAACAGACTAACCATGCAACACACAGAAAGGACAACTGGCAAGACTTATCTGCTGCTTAGGACATGGGAACAAACAGGTTAAAGAAGGCAGTTACTGCACCAGCAATCCTCACTGCAAGCTCCTCTGAGCTTACTAGAGAGGCTTGCGTGCAACCACTTATTGCTTCATTTGTACTTTTGTGACAAAGATTTCCACTGGTTTAGCTAAATTTATATACCTCCTTCAGATCAATTAAGCTAATGCAACACCTCACGTGGACACCTGTATTGCCTCAGAGCAGAATTTTTCCTGCAGTTCTTTAAATATGTTAATTTAAACAAATAAACCTTTAGTTGCTTCCCAATTTTGTGATCCATGACTTCTCCACAACATCTCCAAAATTTATTAGGAGGAAAATCAGTGCGTTTCAGGACAATCAGGCTTTCCAGACTGCATTTCCAAAAACAGTTCTCTTCCATTTCTAGATGCTACTATTATCAAAACCAGTTATATTTCCAAAAATAGCCCCTTCTCTCCAGTGAAACCAGCTCATGTTTTAAATCTCCATCCTGTCCTAAGAAAAGTGACTGAACATAAATTTCACAGAAGCTTCAAAGATCAGATTCGGTGTATGATCACTGAATGAAAAGTGCTTATTTTAGAATAGAAAACTGCCATACTTCCTTTATAAGGAATATTACTATAGCACTATACAGACAATCACAATCACAAGGGATCTAAACACTATAATTTATTCAACACTGCAAATTAAAGACAACATATTTGAGATCTCTGTATGAAATTCATCACCATACTGAACACAAACATTACAGCTAGATGAAGTTTCACATTTTTGAAAGCAATGACACTATTTGCTTTTCCTAAAGTCCAAATAAAATAAAATAATCATTTCTTCAGCTATGGATTTATCCAGCCCCTACTGGGATTTAAATACAGCATCTCCATTAAGTCAATCATACTAAGAAAGTTTTAATGATGTTTAGTGTGATGCACGTGCTCCTACACCAACACCAGATTCTTTTTTAGGTTCTACTGGATTTATTTGCTCCTCTTCTTTCAGCTTCACTTCTCTAAAGTCTTTCTGTACTTCTTCTAACAGACCTGGCTTGAAAATCACATCCAGGGCTGTCATTGCCAAAGCTTTTGCTGTGCGCAAGGCATAGAACTGAGCAGTCTGTGAACCTGCAGAAAAAAAAAATAAGAGGAATTTCTGGTTAGATTACCAATATTAAACCACTTGATTACAGCATAAGGCATATTATATGAAATAAGATCTATAAGCTTCAGCTGCAAGAACATTTTCTTAAAATGAAGTGCTTTCTTACTTGCATGAAGTATACCTATTTTTGCATGCCTCAAAACATTTTTTCCCTTGACTTCCCAAGACACAAGTACTTAATTTTCTGCCACTGATATAAACAACTAAGAAAGAGAACAGCAAAGTGAGTGTTCACATCATGCTCTTTAGAAAATGTAGAGTTTTATAAGCTAGCACAGTTCCATTTCCAAAGTATTGTGTTTTAGAAGTTAAAATGACTTCTATCTTTCAGCTCACATTTAGAAATTCTTCTGAATATGCTGTTATGCATAATCCTTCTAATTTCTTTTGTCTAGATAGTATTATCAAATCAGGCTTTTAGTATGGGAGTGGTCGTACTACCCATATACATGTAACCTTAATCACAAAGCCAGAAATTCTAAATTTGCCAGCTTTTTCTGCAACTCCATTAACGTTAATTGTTTTAGTGTCCTTATTCAGCTCAGACCACATCATACTTGACAAAAGCAACCCTGTTTCTATAAGGTATTTACACACAATTTCAGATCCAGTACTTACTCTTTTAAACATTTACTACACAGTAGCTTTGAATACCAGTGAAAAACAGGAAAGCTTTAATTCCCTGTAATTTGAAATATTTCCATTTTCTAGATTTTCTGTAGTGAGCACTCAGCAAGCTGTCTATACAATGCTTAAGGATTTCCAAATATAAACCTCTAATCCTTTTCACTTCCACTCACCTGCAGCTTCTGTGTACTGCTCAGTATGATTCAATGCATCAGAGCCAATATAAAAATAAGGATGAAGCCCAGGGACCACAAATGTAACATTTCCAAAGTCTGTGGAACCTAGAAGCAGCATAGATATTTTCTTAATGAAAAAGTGTTGAGCAGTTTTGAATGCTGTAAGAAAATGCATGATAGACATTCTCTCCAGCCCATATCTAAAATGGAATATCCTTTGACCCAAATACTAAAATAAAAACATTCCTAATGTGTCATTATCCATTCAGTATCTCCTGTCACCAAGGTACTTTCTCTAACTAGCCATCTTCAGGTGCTGCTCTCCAGTGTGCTTCTGATCTATGATCAGTTACTGGACTGCAAGGAAGATGTATCAGCATGTTCCTATTCCTTTTACTGCTCGTTTTTTAACAAGCATCTCCTGATTAATTCAGAAACAGGAAAGCTGCAAACCTTGGGAGTTTCAGGGAGTTCAACTATTTCCCTGTTAGAGCCTTTAGAACTAGGCCCAACAATTCCTGCTTCTCACCAATATGCAAATATTCAGCATTTTGTAGGGGACTAAAGTAGAAACTATTCATCTTGAAACAGAAACAGATTGAGGGTAACACTTTTTCCCCCCATGTGTTTTGATTATTCTCAGTTATGGAAATCCTAATGGCACAAGCACCCCTGAAATAAAATCAGAACTAAACTCCAGACGAAAAGCTAGGGTTTTGTAGAGAAACACCTGATATCAATGCTGCAGATTTTAATGATGATTCTTTCATGCCTATCACTTTCAGTATGTTATCCAGCACCTATCTCACAGCCTTATCTGCTTAATGATATCATCCCAAATTAGAAGATTCTTCACAGTAAATCATCCAAGAGTTTACAACTACATCCCAAGTGCTTTTATTTTTACCCAAAACAAGCAATCCCCTCATTATTTGTTAAAATGACATTTCAAAGCTGGAGAAATCAACATACCATTTATTGTGAAATCCAGATACCAGAGTAAGTATTGTTTTGTAGCAGGGCAAAAATAGGGATGGACCCACTAAGATTTCACTTAACTTTTCAGGGCCAGAGATTCAAGAATTTGTTTCTTTAGCAATAAAGAAAATGTATAAAAATGTGTGTAAAATGACTGTTCCAAAGATTTAAAATTAATTGTAACACATCAGATAGCCTCTGTATTGTGGTACTTTATGAAGAGAAGATGTTGCTAATGCCTTAAGATTTAGTAATTAAATGATTGAAGAATACAGATTTTACTTCGAAGCCTATAGTTAGTGAAAGTGAGTCCACAGAGCCTACATTATAAGGACAAGAGTTTGCTATTTACTGTGCTTACAGATAATGGAAACAACAAAGCTTGTTCAAGAACAAATTCATAAATTCAGGATGCATCTGAAGAAAATCCAACTCTTGGCACAGTAACAAGTTATTTTAATTTCCAGTAGTCTGGAAATTGTTACTGATTTGTTCTTTGGTCACCCTGGACAAACCAGAAGATCTGCATACTCCAGACTAAACCAAGGGTTCTAGACCTGCCTTACTAACTCTCAGTTACATGAACTGCTGCAAAGACTGTGCTGCCCTTTTCCCTACTCTCACTTAGCGAACAAAACATTAGAAATTTCACTGCATCATAGCTCTCAGTCATGTCATTCCTCCTAAATTTATATCCATATTCAATGTACTACCAGTTGACATGTTATTTTTGCTCAATAGAAGGGATTTAAATTGGGTATTTTCTAGTAATATGGAGAGGCAAAATCCAGGTAGCTTTTAATAAAAAGGAGACAGTTAAATCTTCTCCTCTATCAGAAAAATGTGACACCCTTTATGAGAATAACATAGAGGTATGTTTTTGAACATCAGGTATTCAAATGGTTTCCATACAAACATGTGAAATTTTATGCTTGCTAGACACATACAGATTGGGATTCCTTCTAGAAGCATAAATAATTGCAGTTATCAAAGCAATACACATAATCCTGCACTATCTTCAACAGAGAGATATTGGAGTTCCAGCCTGTCAAAAATATATCCCGAAGCCTTTTCAAGTCACTAAATATTTAATGCACTCAGTACTACCACATACATGAACAGAGGGGAAAACACAAAAGATTCCAGGAAACATTTATATACAGTCCCAAGCTTCTAAAGTGGAATTTACAAAACATACTAGACCTTTTTAAGATTTTCTTTATCAGTCTTGTGCACAGGAAGCCAATGAACCCCATGAAGACCAAATTTTGAGCAGACTAAGTTATCCCAGGTGTGGGTGCCTCAACTAAGGCATGTTTAACTAAGCCATCTGCATAGGAGGTTATGGATATCCTGTAGTAAAGCTACCCTATGACCAGTAGGAGAAACAGGTGCTGGCATCTGGTCCAAGCTAGCTCAGCTTCACATTATGTCACGCCAGCCTGGCTGTGTGCCCAGGGAGCAGAGCTGCACGGGGCACACCCAGAGTCCTGTGATTTGCTGTACTCAAGGAAGCCTTGGTGACGCTTATCTGCCTAGAGCGATACCTGGGAGCAGACCGACACTAACACCCATGCAGAGGTGGCAGCGAGTACGCTCATCTCTTAACGACTGTCCTGCTGCACAGACATGGAGAAGCAACTGAGCTATCTTCCTTCCCTTTCAACAGAGGAAACTGATATCCTAAAAGAAAACATTGAAAACCACATGAAAACTAAACAGAAATAGAGGTCTTGAAAAAGATGATACAAAATACTCAACCCCCCCCCCAAAAAGAGTAGCATACAAAGTTCCACTCCTATGGCTCTGGAGACTGTGCTTTGTTATCTCTCCTGAATTCCCACTGCAAAAATTCAGAGGAGAAGCTGTGGAAAGAAAATTCAGTAAAACCTGCTGCAGTGCAAGATAAAAAAGCAATTGTGCAAGCACATTTTGACATTTGACATGCAATTCAAGGACAAGACAGCCATATGGGGAGTTTTGGTTTAAGCAAATTAATGGTTAACATTTAGCATATCATGTAACTTACATATGAAAGCCCTATTGCAACTGGGTGTCTGTGCAAAGTTCACTTCAAGTCCCCTGAACAAAAGCAAAATCACCGATATTCATGATCATCCTTACTACAATGGTTTGGAGGAACCAACTAGCATAACTCCAGAAAGCTGCACTACAGTAAACATTCTAAAGTTCCTCAGCCCCTGTCTTTGGCTAAATGAACAAAGTAGTAAATCTTACTTGTATTACATTGAAGAAAGAAGGAAGAAATCTGCTTTTAGTTATAATTTGTTTTTAAACAGAAGACAATGAACCAGTGTGTAATTTGTAAGGGAAGTAAGCAATAGAAAAAAACCTATTACCATAAGATACCAAGAATACCATTAAATACATGTCTCTCCTACACACAAAAAAACGTTGGGAGAGCTGTTCCTAAACACCAAGTTTGTCCAAACTCCAATGATAATCTGCATTTAATACAGAGAAGACAAGTACCACAATCAAACTAATTACAGGAACTTTTTACTGAGAACCGTATTTTCCGTCTAAGAGAAAAATCTTTAGCATGAATGGAGTAAAAATGTTCATAAGTACAACTAAGATCAGTAGCAAAGGCTAAAAGTATGAGCAGAAGTTGAGACTTGAACAGAGCTCCTGAAGGAAGAGTCTGAAAAAAAAAAGTGTTAAGGATAACAAAAAACCCACCTAAGCATTTGAGAATTCCCATTTCTGTTATAGTTCTGAGATCAAAAAAAGCTAAATCATTTGAGACATAGTCAAGGCCCAAAAGTGAACACCTACTTGAAGAGCACCCTTTGGAAAACTAATCTGCTGAATTCATGAACTAAAATTAGAGGCATTACCTGTTAATGAAAAGATTAAATTAGGGTTAGTGAGATGCTTAAACTTCCATTTATAAATCTCTCCAAAAACTCACTCTAAAATAATTGTTAGATTCTAGTGGACTTGTTTCTATGTAAGCTTAGAAAATATTATTAAACAAGCTTCCTAAAAACAAAGTCTCATCCCCATTCATAGCAAGCCAGGATTCTGTATTTTAAAGCAACAGAATGAGACACGATTCATTACACATCCCCATGTTCACAGAAAGACTGCTTTTAGCTCTCCATTCTTTCCCCCAACCAAACCGTTAACTACTTGAAATATTTTCAGAACTATTATCAAAAGGTGTTTATTGCTTTTCTTACCTGTTCTTAGCTTCTGCAACAAATACAGAAACACAGGCCAGAGATATAAACCTTTTACAGAGCTTCAGCTTTGTAATTTGGCTTTTTCTTCTGACCAAACTTTGTTTAACTTAGCTCTATTTTGTTATTTTATACACTTGAGGGTTGACCAACTTAAGCTTAAGCCACAATGGAAAATGCAGGTGGAGTTACCTGACAAACCATTCAAGACAGCATCTTCTGATATAAAATCTATTCCAAGCTTCTTTCCATTCTCCTTGTAAATTTTCTGCAGGGTCTTAATTGGAAGCACATTGTAGTAATCATTTTCACCACCTTTTATTTCCACCTAGACAAAACCCCCAAATTATAATAAGTTTTTTGCCAGTGCAAGCCAGTTTCATATAAACAATCTGAAGGCCAGAAAAGCCCCTACATATCCAGACTTCAAGCCCAAGGCAAAACAGACGTAAGTGCTAAGTTTCTTTCAAAAATACAGTATTTTGCCAAATATTACCTGTGATTAAAACAAAGCTGGTGTTCTGTTTAGTTTGCACTAGACAGTTGAATTCCAGAAGCAAGGATTTAAAAATTTTCTCCAAAAATAGAAAACAAATATTTCCTGTAACAGGGTCTAATGATTTTGCCTGCAGGTACTACTAAACTACATAGAAATAAATGTAGGCTTTTATCAAACTGTTTTACCTTTCTTTTAGAATGCTTCCAAGTAATTACAGCCCCATTCAAGAAATGGCTTCAACACAGGTAAGAAATTTGTAAACAAATGGAAAAACCAATCGACTTTCAAATTTCAAAAGAGATCTTAACTTTCATTCTGCATAAAGTGCACTTTCTGAAACCCTTTTCTAGATCTAGTGAAGGGAACACGGTAGGAAAACAACATCTAATGCCTCAAATAGACAATAAAAGTGACATGCTAACATTCACATACCCCATACCTATTTGTTTTGATGATCACATACATTCTTTTTACAGCTGAATTAGTCACAAGCCTGTAATTAACAGAGCAAGTAGAATCATCTATTTTTGCAACACAACACAAGGTAATCATATTGCTTGAATCAGCTAGAAGAGACACACTTGCATTTACTAAAAGCAAAAGAAATGAGAATGCTAATTGAAAAATCACTCAGATTTTCAAATTTGGTTGCTACATGAGCCTGCTATTTAATAGGGCAATGGACCTTATGACCAAGAATATGGGAAAATGACAGAAGACCCAATACCTGTTTTGCTTGTTTCTAGAGGTGAGGTTTGTCATCAAGCCTCCCAGGTCTCTGAGCCTAGCAGCACTATCTGTAGGATAGAAGCATCACCCACAGCAAAACAAAAAGAAATTACAGGGCACTTACAGAAATTGTACGTACATGGGATCAGGCAGGATGCATCCAAGGAAGCAGAATAAGAGAAACAGAAATGCAGTCTGGGAGCTGTCATTTTTTAAGTGTCACTGAAACAGGGATGTTCCAGCTCACTGAACCAGAGCAAAAGGTCACATCCTCTTGAAGGGCCAAGAGGAGGTCCTTGGAAACTACACGCTCCTCAGGCCATCCTATCCTCAAGTTCCCAGAGGGATTACAGAGCAAATAAATCGTCCTAGGACTCATGCCCAGGCTCATGAATCACAAGGTGATTGTGAATAACCAGCACACAAGATGGAACTCATTTAAGAGCAGATAGTGCATGACAACATGTCTGGCTCAGATGACACAAGACATGCAAGCTCCAAATGTTTTACAATCAGTGGCAGAAAATACCACATTGCTGCGTGTTACTTGTAGCACTCATCTGCAATGTGTTTTAGTATTTTTATTTCTGATGTAGACAACCCCTGTGAGACCACATCTGGTGCCTGTGTTTGTTTTGTTTCTCCTCAAATCAAGACTGGAGCTAGGCCAGGGGAAGGCCACCAGGATGATTAGGTGGAGAACATGATGTACAAGGACAGGCTGAAAGAACTTGATCTGCTGAGCCTTCACAGGACAGAAGGTTAGTGGGGCACCTTACTGCACGTCTAGAGTTACCAGATGGGAAGGGTACAGAGAAGGCAGAACCAGATTTCTCAGATGTCAGAGTGACGCAACAAGAAGCAACAAAGGAAATTCCCATTGGATACAACAGAATCACAGAGTGGTTGATGTGGGAAAGCCCCTATAGAGGTCATCTTGTCCAGTTCCCCATCTCAATCAGGGTCACCTAAGACCTGGTTGCCCAGCACCATACTGAGGCAGCTCTTGAATATCTCCAAAGATGGAAACACTGCAATCTCTGCAGGCAACCTGTTCCAGTGCTCAAGCCATTGCAGCATGAACATCAGGAAAACCCTTGTTCACCATGAGGTGGATAGACCACTTGTTGAGAGAGGTGGTAGAATTTCGTCCTTGGAAGTACTCAAAAGTCCACGTCACTCAGCAACCTGCTTCAACTGGTCCTACTCTGAACAGAGAATTAGACCAGATGACCTCCAGAGGTCTCTCCCAACACAGATTCTCCTAGGATTCTCTGGCATTCTGTTTATAAACCAAAGCTTGCTTTCAGGACACAAAGCAACAGAACAGCAAAAAATATCACAGTAATTTATTTTATCACAGATTTATTTTGGCTAAACACTATGCAGACAAATAAAGTAAACCTTGATTTCCTGTTCTGGTCTGTGTAACAGAAACACATAACAATGAATATATTCTTACCTTGCACCCTGTGGCCAGTGCTGCAGATTTGAAGCAGTTCTCAACCTTCTCTGTCAGAACAGAAAGCTCTTTCCTTGAAGGAGCACGCAAGTAAAACTCTAGTTCAGTGTAAGAAGGAATGATGTTAGGTTTCACACCACCATTTTTAATTACACCTGCAGAAAGGGAAAAGTCACGTTGTCAGTGTTAAATGCAATTGCTTGATCTTCAGCCCTGTCATGAAATTCCTCGGCCAAGAACTATAAATACAAAAACAAAGCCAACAAAGTATCAGCTGAGCATGAAATACAAAGAATGTAAAAAATGCAGTATGTGGACAAAGTTTCTTCATCATGTCAGATTAAGTGGAACATGTACATGCCTTTCAGCACAATTTCACAGCATTCTTTGGTTAGACATCTGTTTTAAATCCCAGAGTCAAGCCAAACTAGCATTTCTAATTAATCCCTTAAAATTCAATGCATTGGAGTCAAAAAGTAGTCTGTCTGCCAACAAGAAAAATAAAATTGCTATAAGGGCTAACTTGGATTCCAACTTTTAAACATTTCCTCAATTAGGATATTTCCAACTTACTTTGTGAGCTTGAAGAAAAAATGAGTTTTTGCATTTCTCAGCAATGCTGGAACGATGTGTGTATTGCAGCACACAGAATGTTCATGAGATTGCTCATATTAATTCTTCAGAAATATTGCAACGTATAATACATGTAGCTTTATTCACAAGTGTAGTTTGAGTTGAAAATGCTCCCTCAAGGAAATGTGTGATTAATTACATCTTTTTACCATTATGGCATCAAAGACATGACCCTAAAAGACAGTAATATTTAGATATTTTGACAAGAAAACATTGTAGATCCCAGTTTTACATTAGATTTCCCTGCACTAACAGCTAGCTGCTTCCAACAGGCTGTTTCCCTGGCCTCCTACCCTCAAGTTCTTGTATGTGGAATTAGTTTTGTTTTCTGTAGTACCTGAGAAACTTCCACCTTAAATGGAAATGTTGCAGAAGTTACTGATGTGTGTCACTGAGGCCTGAAGAGACATCATTTATGGGATGCAAATGGGCAACAAAACTTTACTTTTGGTGCAGAAAACCTATTAAGATTATGAACTTCACCTCAAGTAAAACCTTTCCAGCCTCAACTACAGTCAAAATAAAAAACAAAGTGCTGAATTAATCCAGTATCAGTGTTTGTCCATAACAGGAACAGCTTAAACTCTAACTTGCTGGACATTAGGTTTAATGAAGATCTCACCATGAACTCTCCAGGTCGGTTTCATTTGCTGTCTTAAAACAGACAGATTGTTGTACGCAAGAACAGCAGCATCTAATGCATTAACTCCTTCCCAAGGATAAGCAGCAGCATGAGAAGCTTTTCCATAGTATTTCACAGTCACGCTAGGAAATAAAAGGCATTGCTTATTCGTTTCTTATTCACTGAAAAAAAAAAAATCTTTGAAATAAAAAAGTTCCTTTTGTTCACACAAATATATGTTATTTAAATTTTGTGCAGCAACAAACAATTTACCTGGCACTAGACTGTTGCATAGTTGCATAAACTATCTTTGAGTGCAGAAAAATGTTAAAAGATTTCTAGAAAACCAATAAAATGGAACGTTACCAAGAGCCAGTCAGGCAAGGGAGTTACTGGTAATATACCATTATATAGTCTTTTCCTGAAGAGTACACATTTCATATATTAATTAAATTTCTCCAATGCTTTCTTTATACTACCTGACTGTTCTGAGACTTAAAGTAACTAACACTTTTCTCAGAGGATAGCAAACCCTTTTCTCTGATTCAAAATTAGAAGCTGAGTGTCCCAATTCCTGTCAAATAAAATGTGTACAGTATGTAAAATAGCAAAAGTATATACGATCACATACAACCTGTGTCTAAATAAGAAAAGTCAAGTTTTACAAGTACAGTAAAAGCATAGGCTAGTGTAAAATACACATTATTATGCTACAGCAAGGATGTTCTCTCCTTGCACCCTTCAAAAAAGGTGGTGGAAAGGTTTGCAACAAGGAGGAAATCTAATGCAAAGGCTATCCTCCAACTTCTCTGGAGTCATTAAATATTGCACCTTAACATATGCAGTAAGAATTCATGCTTTGCATCATCCGAGGGCCACTAATATTAGCCTTACAAAATGACTTAGTATTTCAGATTATATGAAATCTCTTTACACAAGAGGAAAATATTAAATTCTGACATCTACAGGTAAGGTCTCACTATTTATAAAATACACAAAACTAAATCTGTTTGTACTCCATACCCACTCCTTCACAGAAAAAACTCATTCTTCAAGCTTAAAGAGTTCCTCCCACCCCAAGACACATAACCTGTCTCTTATCCAGCCATGACCAGCCTAACTCACTTGTCCCTCTGTCTTGTGCAAATGCCAACTTAACCAGTTATCCTGAAGTGACCCCTTGTGCTCAGAACCATGCCACAGCTGCAAGTTAACACCAGCACTTAAATTCTGGATAGCAAAGAGAGACACAATGCAGGGTACTGTTGCAACAGGAAACATCTCTTACTACTGCTGCAATCCAAATTAAGCATGCCTTTTTCCATCCCCACTAATCTTCCAAGACAATAATAGAACCCATTCTCTAGACTATGAGTTTTATTTTAAATTTATTATCATCAAGCAATATGAGAAACTTGTCCATTAATATCCCAAGTATTAGACAGCAGCCCCTCAAATAAACTCACAAAGATCCCTGGACATTCTCAAAAAAATGGAAAGAACGCAAAGCACAGCAAAAAGTCATGCTGCAGTATTTTTTTTCCACAAGAAACATGTGTTTCTTATTAAAAAAATCTTCTTTCAGCATTCCTTTACTTGTACTTCTTTTGCTACACAAATGTCACAGATGCTTAGAAAAACCCAACAGATTTTGCAGAATAATAACACCCTAAGCCAGTTTAAGAATACCAGCAGAAGAATGTACATCCTGTTTGACCAACAATAATAGGCTGATTAAGTTAAAAGTAAGTGAGTAAGAATCAGCAAACTTTGGCATGTATTCATCAGTTATCCCAGTATGTTAATCTTATTTCAAGCACAAGCCAGCTTTCAGAATTGCAGATACAGCAATACCAGCAACTTAGTGATCACCAGTCCTTAAACTCCCTGCAAACAATCAAAGATCAATTACAAATTAGAAAAACTGTCTTTCTACCTTTGAAATAAAACATGTAAAACTCAGTATTTCCAGCTTTTGGAGGTAATAAGTTGTTTCACTCAGCACTTCAATTCCATGTCTCCTCCATGTTCAAACGTTTAAAGGCTATCTAGGACCTGCATCCTACTGCAGACCTTGACCTCTGAAGAGACGTTTCTAAATCTTACTGTATCAAACTCAAAAGGTTATTGCAAGCAGAAACAAATAGACAAAACTATCATTGAAAACTACACCTTGAAGATTATAAATATAGTCTTAAGGTAAAGTAAACGCAAGTTGGGATAAGTCTGGAAGGAGATTACAATAACCAGTTAAGACTCTTTAGCAAAATGACAAAGGACTATAGCAGAGAATTGGCCAGGTAAGGAAGATTAATCCTGTCTATTTTACCATTCAACTTGCTAGTCACAGAACCAAATTATCCACTGGAAGCAGTCCTAGTAAAAGCAAAGTGGGCAGTAAAATCAAGCATATCAGAGCTGGATGGTAGCACAACAAGCTGAAAACAGTTCCCAGTACATCAAGTCATGAATGAATGGAAAATTAGTTATTTAAATAATTCAGAATTTAGTCTGAGACAGTCAAATGTAATACTTGAAAAAACTGTTCCACTGGAGGGAGTTTACTAGTGGAGTCTCTGCAAGGTAAGACCCTGGGATCAGGAATCACATAACACATAAAATGTAGGAACAAAACCTGCTGGTAGACTACTGCTGGGACACTATGAAAACAGACATTTATCACACCAAAGGAAGAAATGCATGGCCTTGCAGACTGGAAGAGCAAGAAAAGAATGAAGCTGCAAAGTATTTTAAAAAAATAATTTATTTAAAGACCAAGCATTTGCCTAAGAGTCAATTGTTTGAAAACAACTGAAGGCAGAGTCCCAAACATGCCAGCTGTCTCCAAAATTATAAGGAAACACTTATAATGGTGGTCCCTGCATCAGCTGAGTAACATCTAAGCAAATTGCACCTCATGTACTGAGTACAATTTTGGGGATGCACATCCAGCAAGGTGTACTTTAAGACAAGTCAAGTGACTCAAAGTACAAGTAAGCCAGTGCTGTCTCTGAATATCAGGGCTAATCAGAAGACAAGGTATAATTTTCGAAGAGTTAAATGGTTGGTAAAAAAGGCAGCTGTGTGAGGGTAGGACTGTTGTCCATCCTTACATTGGGGGCAAACACGAAGGAAAGACAGGAACTACTTTGGATCAAAACCAAAAAGTTGATGTAAGAGTTAATACACATAACATGGCCATGACTAAATTTAGTGAGGAAGTCACTACAGATCCAAGCTTCAGTCAAGCTTAGTTGGCCAGTTCTCTTCAAAAGGAGGAGGACAAACCTGAAACACCTTCCAAACTGACTAAAATGCATAGAGGACCACATGACTGGCATCCAGGAAACCATGGCACTATGACCCTTGAGACCCTGCAGTTGCATCTTTAAATTCTACTTTAACAGATGGCATAATCACATGCACGTTTAAAAGAAACGCCTAGAAACATCAGAAAAAAAGAACGGATTTTTTGGATACATGGAAGATTATCTCAGAGCAGTCAGGGATTTGAGCACTAGGCTGAACACAGCACTTTGGAAGAATGGCTCAGAGTGCCATTCCTTAACAGTAACCTGGCTGCTTAGCTGACTGCAAATACCTTTGTCTACAGGGCACCTGCAAGGTTCCGGGTTCAGCCACTGCTAAAGCAGGTCCTCTTCTCAGGAAGGGGACAAAAAGCTAGTAACAAACCACCTATTTCCACCTGAACCCACCCACTTACTCATGCTCGGCCACGTCGGGCAGGTAAGCAGCGTTTTCTTGCGAGGGGTGCGCCATGAAAACCACATCCAAGCCATCGAACGCTCCAGCCTTGATTAGGTCTATTTTGCCTCCTCCTTGCTCTTCCGCGGGCGTCCCCAGCACCGTGATCTGCAGCACAAACGCACAGAGCGAGTCAGGGGCTGTCACGGAGAGCTCACCACCGCTCCTTCGGGACGGCTCCCACCTGCACGGCCACGGGCTCCGCCAGGCTCTCCAGGGCGGCCTTCAGCGCCAGCGCGGCGGCGGCTCCCACCTCGGCGATGAGGTTGTGGCCGCAGGCGTGCCCGAGCCCGGGCAGCGCGTCGTACTCGCAGAGGAAGGCGAGGCGGAGCGCGTCCTGCGGGGCCGCCGTGCCCCAGTCGGCGCGGAAAGCTGTGTCCAGCTTGTAGCGCGGCTGCACGGCCCAGGCGGCGCCGGGCAGGTCCCCGCCGGAGAAGAAGCGAGTCAGGGCGTCGTGCGCCTGGTGCTCCGCGTACGCCAGCTCGGGACGGCTCCAGATGTCCCGGCTCAGCGCGCCCAGACGCGCCGCGTTCAGATCCACGCTCTCGCAGGCCCGCTGCTTCAGCGCCTCCAGCGCGGTGGCGGGGCCGCTCTCCGGCGGCTCCTGCGGCTTCATGAGGCCTCGAGAGCACCGGTCCCCGGCCAACCCGAACCTGCTGCCCGCACCTGCCCTCCGGCGTGACACCTGCGCTGCCACCTCTTTTATCGCCTCTGCCACGCCGCGTGGCACGATGGGAAATGTAGTTTGTAATCCCGGTTTGGCCTGGAGGCGGCGCGCAGTCGGAACTCCCCGCCCCAGCATGCCCGGTGCAGCGCCCCCGGCCAGCCAGCGGAGTTTCGCGGGCCCGCCCGTAGCCCATGCTGGCCGTGCTCCCGGACTCCGCTCGCTCACTCCCCCACCTGAGATCGCGGGGAGAATCGAAAGGGTAAAAGGCAGAAAACTCACGAGCTGAGATAGACAGTTCCATAGGGAAAGCAAAAGCCACGCACACAAGCAAAGCAATGAATGAATTCACCGCTTCCCCTGGGCAGGGGGATCAAAACCTTCAGCCATCTCGGGGAGAGCAGGGCCCCATCACACCTAACAGTGATTTGGGAAGACAAAAGCCACCACTCCAAACGTTTTCCCCCTTCCTCCTTCTTCCCTCCCCTTATATACTGAGCGTGATGTTCTGTGGTCTGGAAGGTCCCTTTGGTCAGTTTGGGTCACCTGCTCTGGCTGTGTCTCCTCCCAACCTCCCAGGCACCCACAGCCCCCTTCCNCAGCCCCCTCCCCAGTGTGGCAGTATGAAATTCAGGAAAGGCCTTGGCTCTGTGTAAGCCCTGCTCAGCAATAACAAAAACATCTCCACATTATCATCAGTGTGTTCAGCACAAATCCAAAACACAGTCCCATGCCAACTATCATGAAGAAAATGAACTCCACACCAGCCAAAATCAGCATAAAATATGAGAAAGATAAATTACTTGTTGGAAGAATTGCCTTGTTAAACTTTAGGGCTTGGTGTGCTTGGTGGTGAGGGGATAGTGTTAAAAAGCTTGGGAAGAAGAATGTCCCACTGACAGTGGGTACAAAGAATGCAGAATTTACAGGCCACAAGGACATTTGGCAGAACTCCCACGGTAAGGAGGAAACTAGCAAAGCCAACTCAGCAACTGTGCTGAAATCAGCTCCAACTGGGTGAAAGGTAATTCTGGCAGAGGGAGATCATAACCACCACCTCATGGGCCCCTGACTCAAAGGAAGGGAAAGACTGAGCGTGTGGATTAATTAGCACAGGAAGAGAGGGACTCGCTTTGCCAATAAAAAATAGAATACTAAGTAATAGAAGAACTATATAACTTGTACCCAAGGAACATTAATGCCTTTGCTAAAATGTATAAATAGTGAAATGTTTTGATAGTCGATTTGCCAGCCAGCACCCCTTCCTATGCAGAACTGTAAATAAATCAAATACCTGATTCTCTGCATGGATTGGCCTCTTGCACACTGGTTTAAATAACCTAATTTGGACAATATGCTGACAGAACACATGCCTTGCTACACACATGTGTTACCATCTCAACACCCAGAGATTGCATTCAAGTGCAAGGCCTGCTGTGGCTCTCCTGGGCTTGGAAACACCCTGTCTTCTTTGACATCTTTTATTTTTTTTTTTTTTTTTCCAGACAGGTGTCCTGTCTGACTGGATTTGGGTTTCATCATTACATTTTTCAGGATTTCTGCAGTCCAGGCCTGTGAGAGCCAGCTGATTGGGAATTTTTAGATACAAGCCACACAGCAAGGAGCCTGCCTATTGAACCAACCCATACCTGAAAAAAATTGAAGTCAACAGGAACAAAATTACAAATTCTGTGGTTTTTTTCCTTTATTCATTTAATTACCAAAAACTCCCTTTTTATTCATTTATCCACTGTATTCTTTCTCCACAACCATTCTGTCACCTGGAGAGGTGCTTTGGTGTGCTGAACTGCAGCACAGTTTCCCCTCTCCACAGAAGATGGGGGAGGTTCTTTTCTTAGTGACACCCAAACCCTACAGGACTCTTGGTCATTTCAAGAAGAGCTGAGGCTCCCATGCCTTGTATTTGTCATGAGCTATTTTTACTCTTGAAACATACTACAAGTATCATGGTTATGGTCAGTTCTTTCCCTCCACCCCCAAATTGTTCCAAGTGGAATAAAGCCGTCCACCCCAAAATGTGCTGAACTTACTTTGAACTGTGGATACATGTTGAACTATTCTTATATATACATGCAGTAAGTATGAGAGGGCAAGGGGTCCCATAATTCAGATCTCTTTGCCAAGGGATTTTTAGGGCTGGAAGCCCTTTGGAACAGGTGGAATGTTCCTGAGGGTAGTGTCAGGCCAGCACTCCTCAGGAACAATCACTCTAGGCATACATCAAACTCAATCACTTTTGCACTCATGGAAAATGCTGGCTCCCACTTTAAGTTTTAATGAGGAGGGGAAAAAAACCTTCATGTATTTTTTCTTCCCAAGTACCTGATTCCTTGAGCCACTACTGTTCGCTACACTGTTTTGTATTTCTTCAATAAAAACACAGGGTCCTGTTGAACTTGTACAGATTCACCTGGGACACTCGGTAGCTTTACATACCTGATCGGTAGTGTGGCATTACAGCTGAGGACACTGAGCCTCAGAGCCACAGCTAACAGGAATGGTGAGGCTTGGACACAGAACAAATTGCACTGTGGCAGCTGCTTCCAGACAAACTGGCTGCTTGTTTGGAGGGCTGAAGAAGTAGTAGAGGGTGCACAGGAATGCCAGCATCTTAAAGTGGGACACAGCTCTGGCTCATCCAGGAAAATTTACCACTCATGGTAAATTACTTTTAGGGATTATGCTATCTGCTCACAGCTTGCGGTTTTCTTTTCCAACTGAGATATCTCAGATAATCAGAGGGTTGAATTACTAATGTGACCACTCTCTCAATTGCTTGAAATTAACCTTTAGGATATACTTGGAATCCTCTGTGTCTTCTGTGAGGATTTGTGAAGCATGCAGCAGTAAGATATCAAATGATTTTATGAATTTAAGCATTACAGAGTTTACGCCAGCTTGAGAGTTCCAATTTGCGTGTTTGAAAACTGGTTATATGTATCATATTCAGTGTTAACATCAGTTAACACAATAATGCATATGTTATTTTGTTATGTTCCATTTCACAATCCCAGATAATTTGCACAATCTGTGTTCAACCTGCAAGTGTGGTTCCTTGAGAGGGACTTGCTAACCAGGAGAGTTTCTCTCCATACCTCCTGGAATGCATTCCTGCTGCTGCTTCTCTTGTGTGGGTCCAGCAACCTCATTGTCTTCAATGAGATAGTTCAGTCAGTAAAAATCTGCTTAGAAAAAAAAAAAAGGATATTTTTCATCTGGAAACAGTTTTGCAAGACATACAATAGGTCTCTGCTTCCAAAAGTTCATAGTTCCACCATGATTTTCCCTCATCCAGCCAAGAATTTGTGCCACTCACTAGGCTGCCTTTGGTATTTGTTGGACCTTTACCTGATGCAATTCACTAAAATGGCATAAAAGTAGCTTATTCAAAAAGTTGGGTAATTTCCCATTGGTTTAGTGAGTTACATTGGGCAAAGATGCACAAAGAGCCAGGACAAGGAAGCTGTAGTGAGGCTGGGTGTGTGGAAGCATGAACAGCTCAGCCAGCTCAGCCACTCCAATAAATCCTACCCTGACAGAGCTGCTGGGAGCCCACAGAACTAAAAATAAGCACAGCTGCAGCATGTAGTAAAGCAAAGAGGGGGGCTTGGTTGTGAGCAAAGCAAAGAAACATCTTCACATAAGATGAAGACTAAGCAAAGCCACAAGAATTTTTAATCTCACACAATAAAAACTGTGCTGTGATTCCTGAAATCAGACCAGTTCAGGAAAGACAAAGGAAAAGGTGTAAAGTACTTTTATTCATAAGCAACAGATCTGTGTTAATGAGGCTTCCGTTTCTTTAATAGAGCCTTTACACTCCTATTCTTGTTCCTATTCTGTCTTCTCATCAGTCTGTATTGTTTGTGTGGAAGAACCACTGGATATTTACCCCAGGGGGATGGTACCTATCAAATTAGCAATAATTTTCTTCCTCCTTATATTAGAAAACTTCAGTTCTCAGTTATTACACTATCATGTGGTTTTTCTAATTTCAGAGAAAGCACCAGTCTTTTAACCTTTTAGGCCCATTTGAAAATCCATTGAATATCTCCAGGAGGAAGAAAACATTTATATTCCATACCTTCATTTTCTATAGGTTGTGCCTTGGTTCATGATTGCAAGAATGTTGTATTACAGTCAGTCTAAATTATAAGTCTACAAAATGAAAAACATATAACCATAACATGTTGTTTTTTAAGAGGAAAAATATTGGTCAATTTAAAAAAAAACAAGGTAAAAATAGTATGATGATATTTTGGTTGTGCTAAACAAATTATAATGGAGTATTAGAATTTTAAAAATACTGTTACTATATAGAGGAAATACAACCCAGGCAACATTTCTTTGGGAAAAGCAAGAAAAGTGCATATATTTGTTCATAAATAAACAAGAACAAACCTCACAGCTGCTAATTCAATTCATATTCCTGGAATCAGGCTGTAAACAAATGCTTGTATTTTTGGAGGGTGGATGAAGTTCACTAGCTTTCCATTGGTCTAAAAGGAGCAACATCTGTTGTGGCCATAAAAAACTGGATGATCAAGTTTACCACATCCCACATTAGCAACATTAGGCATTGAGGCTGAAATCCAGATCAGACTGAACTCAGTGAAAGTTTTGCTGTTAAATTCCAGGTGTCCTGGATTTCAAGCCAAAATCCAAAGCTTTAAAAACAATAGCACAGTAAGTGTTAGAAACAAAAATAGGCTGTTGCTCTGTGTAGGAGCTGGCTTGCTTAAGATAACATCCCAACCTGATTTACAAATAACTTTATATTAGGAAGTATGTATCAAGACATACAATGCTAAAACAGTGAATCCTATGTTAAAAAGGAAGCATGATAAGGGCTTCTTTGGTCAGATGACAGAATCAATATCAACACAAAGCAGAAGAATTTTAAGGAACTCAGGAAGAGAAACACCTTAAGTCACTGAAGCATACTGTGTCTTTTAACCATTGCTGGATCAAGGATGCGACTATATGTCTTAAACATTTCTTATTAAGGGAAAAAATGCAGGATAGGTGGGTTCAGAAACATGAAATCATCTCCCAGTAGACATATCATTCCCACCACTTAAGAGTTAATCACAGTGTGGTCAAAAATTCAGAGCAGACAGAGACAAAACATAAGCTTATTGTTCCCCTTAAATGTCTGGTTACATGATGTACAATACTCAGAATTAAATCTGAAATTCCTCACACAGCATGTTTTATTAGCTCTTTGACTTAGTGGTTGAAACCTCACCATTTGCCCAGATGCTGTGAACCTGTACCAAAGAGGTAAAAGAGCTCAGCCAGCCACACTGAGAAGGCAGCTGTGGCTATTTTCTACTGCCCCCAGCTCTTTGTGCCTGCCAAAGACTCCTGCCCCAGCTCTGGTGGCACAATGAGTCACAATTGCCTCTAAGCTGTTTCAGTGCAAAGTCCAAAAGCTTAATTCAAGCTGCCCCCACCCCCTTGGCATTTAATGCTTTAAACACAATGTTATCCTGAAGCAGTTTAGAGTTATCTGTGTTCTCAGTCTGCTGACGCCACTATGTGGGTGGTATCCACTGGGAGACAGGCAATAATGTTTTAAACTGACACAGTTATTTTCAAAACAATCGCTTTCATGCACCATTAGCCACAGAGGCTGGTATAAGCTTTGCCAGCTTTAGACTGGTTTAACAAACAGTACTTTCTATTTGATGCAGATTTTCATTTGCACTCTGAAAGCTGCAAGACTGCAGCAAGTACTTAGCTGTAGCTATTTTTGCTTTTTTTTGTCCAGCTGGGGTGAGATTGTTTCAACAAGGAACATCAGTTAACTGCAAGAAAAGTTCAAAAATTGCCTGACTTAAACATTGCCAGTTAGAGCAGATAGGTCTAGTAAAAAAGACAGGGCTAGATAAACTTAGATTTCCTTCTTTGGTTTGTCTCTCTGAAGACTGACATAAAACTTATCAGCTACTGCAGGGCTTTTAGTGCACATCAGAATGTAAACAAAGAATTAAATTACTAATATCCAAGACTCTTAACACACAGAACTTACTAACTGCTTGCTCTTTATTTCATATTTGTAACAGCAAGAAGTGTCAAATATCTGCTGAGATCTGACCTCAGCAGAAAATGCCTTTGAATCCCTCTCACTCCTCCAATAAAAAAATCCTGCCTCAACTGTACTCTTTTCTTACACTGTTTATTTTTCATATGTATTTTAGTCTTTGCTATAGTCATTATTTCACATTATACTATATGTCAGTTGTTATATTTGTTTCATTTCTGTAGCAGCATCATTACAGTCATATTGCTACCCCAGTTTGAAAAGATTTGTGATGAAAGCAGCCTGATCACATACATGTTTCTTTAAGACACTTGATGCTAAAACAGCTCCATTACTGAAAACATGAGCCTTTTTTTTTTTTTGTTTTAAGTATTGTATTATTTGTTATATTATATTTGGTTGTAGTTTAGATGCTGTTCTTTTCTTACTCTAAAGGCAGATTTTTCTTATTTAATGTCAGATAAATTCAACGGTTCATTTCAGAGCATTGATGCCTTAAAGACCTAGAAATAAAACAATACACTTTTGAGACAATATTGGTATAGGAAGTAATATAAAGGCTGGTCTTTATTGGACACTTCCAAGGAGCAGATATGGGAAAATCCCCAGCCTGTAAAGGGTGAATACAGTTTTATAAGTGTAGCAAATTAGCATAATTGACAAGAATCCCCAATTAGGAGCATAAGTGGTAAAGTAATTCCCCTCTTTTGGTTCCTCCTCTTCTGTAGCCCCCCTTTAGATAGGAACTAAACATCATTTATGAAAATGTGTCTTGAAGAGCTGGTTTCAACCTTGGCTCCCAGCACGAACCAAGATAGGATAGGGCGCCTTGGACCCCCCNTATAAAGGCTGGTCTTTATTGGACACTTCCAAGGAGCAGATATGGGAAAATCCCCAGCCTGTAAAGGGTGAATACAGTTTTATAAGTGTAGCAAATTAGCATAATTGACAAGAATCCCCAATTAGGAGCATAAGTGGTAAAGTAATTCCCCTCTTTTGGTTCCTCCTCTTCTGTAGCCCCCCTTTAGATAGGAACTAAACATCATTTATGAAAATGTGTCTTGAAGAGCTGGTTTCAACCTTGGCTCCCAGCACGAACCAAGATAGGATAGGGCGCCTTGGACCCCCCCTGGGGCTTGGAGCCTCTGGAATGTGTTTTGTCTTTCTGCCTTTCAGGGTAGNTAATTGACAAGAATCCCCAATTAGGAGCATAAGTGGTAAAGTAATTCCCCTCTTTTGGTTCCTCCTCTTCTGTAGCCCCCCTTTAGATAGGAACTAAACATCATTTATGAAAATGTGTCTTGAAGAGCTGGTTTCAACCTTGGCTCCCAGCACGAACCAAGATAGGATAGGGCGCCTTGGACCCCCCCTGGGGCTTGGAGCCTCTGGAATGTGTTTTGTCTTTCTGCCTTTCAGGGTAGGGAGAAGGTAGGGAAAAGTACTGGAGCCAGCTAGGAACTATATAACTATACAGCAATAGTCTACAGAGCTACAAATATATATGAAAGAAATATGAAAGCAAAAATCATTCTGGCATCAGCATGACTTACTAACTGGGCAACAAACACAAACAGCCCAGAGTGGAAGGAAAAAGAGATGATGAGGTGTGAAACCATAAGTCTCTATGCCTGCCAGCTCCTCTTGAAAGCCTGAGCAACAGGTACCTCACCTTCAGGCAGGAGAGGAGCAGGACAATGAGCAGGGACCGCAGCTTTCCCGCTGTACATGGCCAGCTGAGTCATAGACCACAGCACGGAAAACAAACACACAGAAAGCAGGTAGGTGTGTGATAGCCACAAACTGCAGCCACTCTGTCCATCCGTGTTAACTGCCCCCCACTGCCTCTAAAAGAGAGTTAATCCATCCCTGTACACAGGAGACCAAGTGTTTTCCCTGTTCAATCCTGAGAGAGCTGAAACAAAGTCAAAAATTGTTTAAAAATGGTTGATAACATTTTTCATACTTATGGCATTGCAAATGTGAGTGAAAATGAAATCTAGACTGTGTTAAACTTTTCAAAGTAATGAAAAAAAGTCTTATCTTTCCTGATGTTAAATTGACCCTTTACTTGCATATATATGCCACTAAGTATTTGCATCCTATGCTGCCAGAAATAGTTAAATTTTGCTATTGATTCAAACAGAACCACAGTTGGGCCCCAACTCTTTTGTTCCCTTGGAGGAAGAAAGTAATTTGAAGCGCTTAAATTACTTTATTTTTAATACATTTAGCCTTTGAAGTATTACAGCTGTTTGTTCACAGACAGTATCTATTTCTGGGTTAAATGGACAGAGGATGACCACTCAACTCAAATGATTCAATATTCAATTTTCTACTTTTAAATTTATCTTTAAATCTAGATGGACATTTCAATCTCACAAAATTAATGTGAAAGCCTCTAGTTTGTTTCATGTGAGTATACTATTTTGCAGATAGACAGAAAATTTATTATATATTTCCAATCCACAGGAATCTTAAATGGATTTCATCTGTTACACATCACAAATTACTATTAAGTATTTAGTTGTGGATTAAGTGGTACTGAGGAGCTATTAAGACAGCAAACCAGCAGCTTACTGTGTCTGACTGAAAATCTCTTTACCCTCAAAGCTTTTTTGTTATTATTCTTTTTAAATCAGAAATATGATATATTGCATAAAACCACTTGTATTAAGTGTCAACATTTCCCATAAGACCTTGGGAAATTACATTAAAAAGAGTAATTATTTTTGTTCATGATTTGTACCAATCATTCAAATACAAACACAACAAGCCTTAGGGGTGTTCATTAGTAATTATTTGCTTAAGATATTAATTAAAAAAAATACTTTCAAATCCATACTTTATCTAGTCACAGTGGCAATATACAAAGCAATAACACTGTAACTATTATAGCACACAATGATTTTTTTAGTCGTTTTTAAAAATTAATTTTTAATATCACAAATATAAGTAAACACAGAGTATGTTTGCACTCACCATGTATACTTCTGGGTTTACTGCTGACAAAAAGAGGTTTACGGGTATAGGGAATTCGCAGGTTTGTTGGAACTGATATCAGTTTTCTGGGGAAAAATGAGCAGAAAAATGAAAAAGGAAAAAAAATATATTTGTGTACAGGGCTACTCGAAATCATCATCTTTCTAATGTACAATACTGTAAACTTTGCCAATTTTGTACAGATAACTCATGAGAGTGCAGGTTTTTTTCTTCAAATCAATGTAACGCATGTGCAGAACTTGGCCAGGATTTCAGTGTCATTTTGAACTTGTGCAGTCATCACTGTGAAATGAAACAAGGATGGTTTTGTATTTTTAAAATTTGAGGAAACTAGGGCATCCAGTATATCCAGAGACCTGTGAACAAGTACTGACAGCTGCAAACAGTGGAGGTCAAACTGTACTACTGAACAAGGTAGTCCAATCTGTTTTGGTTTCCCTTAATGGTTAAGATGATTTTGAGGTGAAGTCATACATTGCCCAATGACATCTGGCAAACTTCAGTGATGTGTTCTAGTTGTTTCTGGCCCAAGAGAGCTCGATCTTTAGTTACCTCAGCCTATTTGTTGTTGCCTAGAGTTAAGCTGGTTTTTTTTAGAGACCCTGAGCTGCGTTAGTTGGGGTACTTCATAACCTTGTTACTAACATCCAGTTAGTAGCAAGGTGGTCAGGGGCAGTTCCTTTAATTAAACATTCATCTCCTACACTCTCAGGCACAATGTTCACATACCAATGTCTGTGTGCTCTGTACTGTGTTTTATGTATGCTTTATATCACATGTATGTGAGCTCCCCTCTCCCTGCCAATGCTGCTTACTGTATCACATACCGTGGACACTTGTTAGGACTTGTGTGCAATGCCAGTGTTGCACTCCTGTGGACATGTGCCTTTCCAGAAATCTTCCTGTGGATAACTTCAATGTTACTTAAAATCAGGAGCACTAGTTTTTGTTTGGTTGGTTTTTTTTTTAAATCATCCTCACAGTATGTGGGTAATTCACAATGAACAGGAAAGTGGCAGAGAGCCGAGAGTGCTGGGCAAAGAACTTAAAGACAACTGTGGATGTGGAATACTCTTCAATTCACATGCTCACCATTAGAGAACAAGAGAAGCAAATTTAACTGCAGCCTGAAAACACCCACTATGTGCCTATCTGGGACTGATTGCTTTCCTAAGCTTTCAACAAGGCTGCTGGAGAAGCAGAAAGCAGGTGGACATGAGCACCTCTTTGTTGAAAGAAGTATTACCCAGGATTCACCATCAGCAAAAAAAATCAGGTCCTTCTTACTGTGTTCCCTCCCCTCTCAGCCATACTCACCTCTAGTATATTACTTCAAGACCTGCACTCAGTTGCATTACATGATTGAACAAGTTGCTGTGATTAGTAGTCTCAGTACACACAGCAGCTAGGTAGAGCAACAGGGTATTAAAAATACATGTTAAACTGCAGGAGACCACAGGGAATCTGGAAACCTCTGTGGGTTTTAAGTGTCAACAGATGGCACAGCATGACCTACTTTGGAATAAATAAATTAAAAAAGAAAGGGTAAAGTTGCTCTGTCAAGAAGTGTCTGTGCTGGTACTGGGAAGCTGTGGAACTGCAGAGCTCAGGGGATCAACAATGGGGTGTCTTGAGGCTGCCAGCTGACTTCGCAGCCCAGGAATCATTAGTATGTGTTCGCTGTTCAGCAGCCTACTCAATATGTGCTGGTAATATTAATCTGGGTTTCCTAGCAGCAGGTGCCTCGATCATAAGATTTTCTAGCCTGATTACTTTGCAGATTGACAAAGTCCAAGGTTTGAGTGACTCAAAATAGCAAAATTAAATTTCTAGCCCTAGCACTGTCTTTTCTGGAGTCAGGCTGCGTATTGATTCTATGGTATCACCTTTTATAGATACTTAAGAAAATATGACTTCATTCTCCAAAGAAAAGAATACAGTCCAATACATTCTCCAAAGAAAAGAATACAGTCCAATACAGTCCAATACCAATTTGCTTTGAGGTATACACCATCTATTAGTAGTATTGCTATTTTCAATGCGAAAATATCTGAATTGTATTATTTCTATAGCATCAAGTGTCCTCACTCTCCTCATGAGCTATTTTGTAAATTTCAGCTATCTTCATTATTGTATCTGGCCTTTTCCAGAATGTCTCTTAAAAAAAGAGCATATAAAGCCTTCTAAATAGTATAAAGAAAAAATAAACTGGTTAACATTGTCTATTGTGAGACACAATGTACGGACAGGTCGGATGCTTTACTGAGCTCTGCTTGTGGAGTAACATGGATGTGAAAATCACAGTTCCAGCATGTATTTGTTTGATTTTATGGGCAGTTAATGCACAACTGCTATTTGCTACCTGGCAAAGAGAATGAGTTGTCTTAAGCCAGCTGAGCACCCTGTTTGTAGAACAATATAACCAATTAATTATCCAGTGTGGATAATTTAGTTTTTTCTCTTCTGTTCAAATTTTTACAATTTAAATTCAGTTCAGTTATGAATACAGTGTGTGTACTTGGCTTCCTGTGTGTAACATAAGGATATGCTTTCCCACCAATCTGGGACAAATCCTCTCAAGGGACACTAGACTAAATAACCATTTGCTTTTAGATGACAATTGAAGAACCAAAACACTTAACACAAGACACATTCTGATTTTTTAAATCTGCTTATTCTTTTAAACCTATTCATTCTTAAACGTTTTATGCATTTCAGCCCTTTAACTCAACATACAGGTAACAAGGACAGATTGATTTTAAAGCTTTCCCAACCTGTTAGCATTCTGGAGCTATATTTATACTCTCTGACAGGGAGTATTCTGTATGACAGGGAAAGATTGAAGGCATTCAGCCATCCAACCCCCCTGCCAGGCTCCATTTCAGATTATCAGAATTGGCCCTGAGTAACCTGGCCTGGCCTTGCAGCTGCCCCTGCTGTGAGCAGGAGGCAGGACTGGAAGACTCTTGAGGTCCCTTCCAGCCTGAATTACCTTAGGGTCAGTATTGGGAACTAATGGTTGCATTGGACTTTAATATGGTGAGCCTCAGCCAAGCAATCTTTCTGGAGGGCTCAAGGCGCTTTCCAAACCTCCAAATGTGTAGAGAGACCTTAAGATCACCCCAAGGTGTAGGTATTCAGATTACATGAGAAACATCTCAGATAGCCCACCTTGGAGTCACACACCCACCTTGAACGGGAAAAAGAAATTGTTTTCTTGAATAACTCATAGATTTCCTCAAAATATACATCTCACTTTCTACAATAGCTATGACATCTCTTTCTGCTCCTTCGCTTCATACAAACCAAGAGCCATGGCCACTGTAGTTCCCTGGGAGGCACACTGGCACTGCAACTATGTCATGCTGTGCGCAGACCTTCCCATCAAGCAGGCACAAATCCTTGCTGCCCTCCCATGGCAGCAGATCTGATGTCACTTTGGCTGGGGAGGGTTAGAGACCGTGAAGAGTTCTCAAATCAATGGCCCTGCAGCACAAAACGTGTTTCTTCCTGCCTCAAAAGGATGCACAAACAGCCCTTTGGATGAATGCATCATCGAGGTGATAGTGGAGGAACAACACACCCTTCTCAGAAGGCAGGTCTCACCCTTGTCCGTGGGCCGACCATCATCCATCACATTTGCCTTCTTAGTGCTCTTTGTGGGATGCACATTATGTAGGGGGAATGCAAATGATGAAGGTGTATATAGAGTTTGTGGAGAAATTATTAGTGACTTCATGGTTAGCGTACAAACATGGATCTTTGGTACAGCCCCGAGCAGGAACAGTACCTGATCAATTCTGTTCTGAATTGTCACATCACTAACAGAAAAAAATAAGCATGTGTGTAAGTGTCTGTAGAGTCAGGCCTTGGACCCCTGCTGACATTTTCTGTGACTGATTGTGTATGGTGTGCATGTTTGTACTTGCTTTCTCTCAGAAGTATCTCTCCCATTTTGAATGTCCTCTCCTTAGTAATGTAGGAGTCCTGCAGTCTGGACAGGAGACCCACACTTAGTTGAAAGGCCAGAGAATGAGAAACTGTCTGGACATGTGGTAGATGTCCCAGGATAAGGGGCACTTTACACCATTATTATGAAGGACTAAATCATTAATGAAGCTTTATTTATCTTCCTGGCCAGGATGTCTCTAAATTTTCATCTGTTACATATCTCATTTGCTTTTATCTCCTCCACAGTCTGTGCTTAGACAGGAATACTCAGTTTGAATACAGAACATAGAAAAGTTCTTATGAAATTACTTTGAACAAAGCCCTAGATTCATGAAAAGCTGTCAGCACCATTTTCTTTTGAGGCAATGGTTGGGATAATGCTGTCTTAAATGTTTTCTTACACTTATTCTGCTGATTACATCATTCAACTCACAGCAATATTTGTTATTCTTCACATGACCAATTTGGTAGCACAAATCCAGAATTGTCAGACATCTGAATGCAAAGAAACTATTCTTAAATATAAAAAACAGTGTTGTGAGGTATCTAGATATAAAACCAAGAAATATATATGAATGCTGTTTACAGAATTGACAACACAAATCAAAGATGCGTGACTAAGATGTAATTTCTGCAATAAAAAATACTTTACTTTTCCTGAAGAAGTGTAATAATACTGTGTTGAGTGTGCCTGTCAGAGTACAGGTGACACTTTCACACCTGAGATTTGAGAGCTGAGATGACAGTCTCAGTTCCACTCCAGATAATTTCCAAGATGCTGAAGAGTAACGGAGCAATCAAAGACAAAATCACAGTCTGAGTCATTACAGGAAAGGTCAAAGAATGTGGAAAAATCAGTGTCAAGCTCCCAACAAAGGTCTTCAGGTTCAGGAACTGATCTTTCCACTGTCAAGAGAAAATCTGTCCTGACACAGTGACACTCCAAGACTCCCATTAAATCAGAGTGACTCTTCATGTGAGGAAGCAGAGTAGGAAGAGAACTTCAGTTTTTGATGTTCTGGAGCTAGATGCTGTTTAAGTGCCTGTGACATTGAAGTGATGCCATGAGCACCTCCAGAACAGAGCTGAGGCTAAATTGACAAGTCTTGCAAAACCTGTCAGAAGCTTTGCTAATCAAAAACAAAAACAAAAACAAAAAAACAACAAAACAAAAAACCTAACTCGACAAAAGGCCAGGCTGAGTGAGTATGAAATAGGATCCATGCTCTGAAGTTCAACTAGCTCATTTATGTCAGGTGAACAGTTGGGCTAGTATCATAGGGTATTGTTAGAAAGCTTAGGTTAATCACAGTGAAAGGTGATGCACAGATAAATCAGACACAGTAATCATCTGGTATCTCATATAGAAATTCTATTTTAAAAGTCAAAATTAAGTATCTTCAGTTAGAAGTATTAGGGACATTTTGATAAGCTGTAATATTTTTTGTTTTATTCTGTGTAGAGGAGGATTTTCAGTTGTGATAATGTATGGCTTTTAGGCTTTTAACTGAAACATTAAACATTTTAACTGGTGTTAGTTATAAAGTATGAGCACAGTCCAAGGATACAATTTGCTTGGTTCTAACTTCTGAGTGAGATGGTATATTACGAACAACTTGTTTTCAACAATTAGGGTGCTTTTACTAAAAAAAGAAATTTAAAAGGCCTCATTTTTTCTTATATATTCTTTCCAATTGAGTAATAGCTCTCATTAGCCACAGAGGTTGCCTGTACATTGATGTAGCAGCGAATCTTTAATTTGTCACTTAATGGGCATCTAGTCTACGAAATGTACTGCTGAAAAATACTACTGAAGTTAAAATCCATCAGGCCTGAAAAGTATTGTAATTTATTTACATTTATGAATACCATAATTAACCAAAATAATTGCAAATATTTAAAAAAGAAAAGTCTGAAGGAGAGATGAAAAAGTATCATATTTTATACTACTCTCTAAGAATTTACAGGAAATTTCTTTGGAAATATAGGACTTGATACCTATCTCTTCTATGCTCTAACTAGATTAGTACTGACAATATGTACCAGCCTAGATAAACTAGTGAAGTTCTGAAAAACAAAATTATTTATAATCTCCTCCAAACCTGTAAAAATAGTTGCCAGAAATATACATGTCCCTTTCTGTTTGCTGACTGTTAAGTTGAAGCCAGGGTTAGACATAGGTATCTAACTTTTAGGCCCTTGATTTATTACATATTCTACACTGTTAATCCTGTGATAAAAGCACAGGATAGAGAGCAATGGCATACAGTTTTATTTATTGAAATTTCCTCCAAAGTTCATAAGTTTGCAGTAGGAAATGGGATTCTTCTATATTTTTAAAACCCCAGAGATTCAGTCATTAATATGTCATGAGTTTGTGTTTTACAAAAGACACTATTTTTAGCGTATTTTGTACAGGGTGCCAAAAGTGCATTGGATGTTTTATTTTAGAAATGAAGGTTTCCTCCCTAATCCACTTGTTCGAATCTCCAGCTGCCTTTTTGGTAAAACATGAGCTGAAGAAAAACAAAAACATTAACTTTTCTGTTTGTTTTCTTCTATTCCTTTTTGGTTGCTATTCGTTCATTGTTCTGACACATCAGTACAACAATAATTCAAAAATATTTTTGCCAAAAAAATTACTGCCTGATGTTCTCTACAAATAAATACATTACACTGAGCCACAAATACAGATCGAGCTGCTGCTGGCTGTGTTTTCCATCTGCAGAACCTTTCCCCAAACTGCCTGACGACATCACATAGATTATTCTGACTCACTAGGATCTCACAAAGCCTCTGCCTAATGCAGGTATTAGCAGCAGCAAATATTAGCAGTGGACATCAAACTCAATGAAGCAGCAGAGTAAAGCAGATAGAGAATTTTTAAGAGTGGTTGAGCCTGCATGTGATGAAAAATAAATACAGGGAAGGATTGATCTAATCTCTTTACATAACTGACTTAAAATTAACTTGCAATTAAACCCTCACCAAGAATTACTCAGTGATCATACCCTCCAGCTGCCTAATATAAGCATGGGTTCTGGGCAAGGCTGTAATGAGGAGGGATGAGCTGCTGCTCCCCAAATGGGTCCTTTCGGGGCCACCCCTGGGGAATGCCAAAGCAAGCCACTAGAGGGAACTCAGCCTATGCCCTCCGAGGCCTTGACACTGGGTTTTCCCTACTACTCACTTACTTGGACCCTTAAGCATAGCACACATAAAGCTATATGCATTCGATGTAGAGACACCCGCAGCAGTAACTCCATCTGTTGAAGCAAATCTACCAGTGTTCTTTTGCATCGCATGTGCACATGGCACGTTTTATCTTTTCTATCAGCAGTAATGTGGTTTTTTAACCTTTTGTCCGTTAATACTTTTCTTTCCTCATCATCTCTGTGTCTACGTGGTGTCAATGCTCCCTGGAAGGGAACCAAAAGTTACTGAATGTGCCCGTGATTACTTTGTGTGTCAAATGCGTTCCTTACATTTTTGTCAAGAAAAGGACTTGGGAGTAGGAAATTAAGGAAGGGTGGAGGCGTGCCAGAGGTCCTTAAAAAGCGAGGTCAGGGAAGCTGGCTGTAGCTGAGGAAGACAATATGGAAAAAGGTTTCTATGTCAGCAAAGAGCTCCTTCCTCTGGTCATCAGGTATCGGCTTCATGCTCCTGCACCTTCTTCAGTGTCTCACTGAAGCTCAGAGGGGAAAGCTCGTCCTTCCCAGTCCCGAGAGAGCCGCCCACATAACCACATAACTCAGCAGTGTTAGAAGTAAGCCAAGCTCTTCCTAAGAAAATTGTGACTAAGATGGCATTTGGATCAAGGCTGCAAGACTTGATCAAGATTACTTTTACCCTTCCCCCACACCTTCACATTGTATTCCCACAGCATGTGAAAAGTAGGGCATGTCTGTGTTAAAAGCCATATAAACATGCAACAGTTTGAAAGACTGGAAATAACCAGTTATAACAGCAATACAGTTTAACTCTTCAGTGTTGCCACAGGGGAGAGGATAAAATCAGGCTGTGTTGCCTGTACATAGGTTTCTGTTTCATCCCAAGGCTATTTAGGGATGGGGGCTGCCCTCTCACTGGGTGCTGCTTCTGGGGCTGTGAAGGGAAAACTGGAAAACATGAGGGTTTTTTTTGAAGCCTGCCTTCTTTAAACACTCTGAAATATACTGATGTTGTCATCAAAGCTGGCACATTTCACAACATTACTGAGGCTGGTGACTGTGATCCAGATGGCGGCTCACCAGAACTGGAGGTCCTGACCTGACCCCTTCTTTTACCCCAGCGCTTCCTAAAGACAGACATTCTAATGTGTATGTTGCTTGCTCATTCTTGTGTACCCAGCTGTGGCTCTCCAGAGCTTCAGCATTTATTCCCAACAGCACTGTAGTCAGAAAAATGAAGAAAAATAAAAATTCATAACTGAGAATAATAATAAAGAAGTGAAAATGAAAAGTCTTGAAAGTAGGAGTTCAGTTCTGCATAGGCATAGTTAGTTGATCAGAGTTATCTGGGTGGACAAAGTAATGGCACCTGTGTTAATCAGTTTCTTTTTATTAAAGTTTACTTACATGCAGCAAGAAGTCACATGGCTGCTGTTGAATTCAGTCTCGATGGTTATAAGTTCGAAAGACTACCCTTAGGAGAAAAAACTCAAAGGAGCAGTGTAAACTCTTACCTTAAATCCCCTACAACACAACCAAGTCAGAAATGTTTGGCTAACGACAGAACTACCACAGAACTACCACTGAACACTCAGACAGCCACCATCCTACAACCAGGAGGCTAAGGAGTTTTGGACATATGGAGCAAGCAGGCTGTACATGTGACAGGCTCTCAAACAGCAGACCCAGCCTAGAAAATTAGATAAAAAGCCTTGGTTCATGAGTGTCAGAGCTGCAGACTGCATTTTCGTCTTCCTGGCATGTCCTCCTGCCAGTGACCAGCCCGGGTCAGACCTCGCAGACTTCCTGATCTCTGAGGAAACAATTCTTAAACTCTAATTGTTTGGGAGGTTGAGTTGTGTTTGACAGATTAATTCTATGATACCTGTGTGGACCAGTACATCAGTTGTTTCTAGTCCTCCAGGATATCAAGTGAGGTATGTTATGGTTATCAAGGCTTGACAGGTCAATTCATATCAGGTTGACAGGAGAAATCTCAAGAGGATTGTTGCCTCTTGTAAAAATCTAACTGTCCTCTAGAAAAAAATACATACTGTCTTGGAGGAATTGTACTCTGAACACAGCAGAATAAATTTTTCACTCTTCAGGTGAAAAAAACCTACATGTACGTACATTTGCCTGGAAGTGAGGTAAACCGAGAACAATTAAATGCATTTAGGAGGAAAGACAATAAAAAAAGATACAGCTGCAGTGAAAAGTAAAGAAAACAGTTGGGGAAGCTGATGGGAAGGTTTGAGGTGTTAAGAAGGACTCACTGATGATAGAGACAAACTGGATCACTCCCAAACTGCACGTCTTGTCCTCCTGAAGGAAGATCTTCTCTCTTGAGAAAGACTGGGCCCCTCTCTTTCTTCCAGGATTTAATGAAAGGCTAAAGATAAAGCAAATGTAAGCTTAAGGAACTATGAGGATACTGTGCATGTCCATGGTCCTCTCAGCCAGCTGCTACCTGCAGCATGGTTGTACAGCAGCGGAGAGCAGCAGATATTGAGCAGAAACTGTTGACTTATCATCAACCTTCCCACTGCTGGTCATGTGGAGAGAACAGTGGTGGGCATAGATGATATATTCTACCAAAGGATCCAAAAAAAGGTGGAGAAAAGTGTAATAGCCATCTTTAATGTGCAAATTACTAAAACTATTGTGTAATAAAACTGTACACAACATAAAACCTAGGTGCATCCTGATTTATCTCACCAGTCCTATCAAATTACAAACATTTCTAAGCAGAACCTTGTATTAATTGCATTTTACATACTACACAGTGAGACAAGGAAGACTTGCAGATCATACACACAGCAACCATGTGTACTGGCAAAGGCAAAACCTGGCTGGACCTCCAGACACTATGGTTCATTTTCTGGGTGAATGAACAGCCTACTGAGGGATCTCAAGCCAGCTAGTTCCCTTCTCCATGCCCATTTTCCCTGCTGTAGAACATGAAGGCCTCTAACATACAGTAATGTACATACTTTATCTGGCTACTTCTAAAAAACCATGAAAACCTGAGAGCAGTAAGCACTTGTGCAGCATTTTGTGACTCTTGAAGCAGTGCTAGCCATTAAGAACGCTGTACCAAGATGCAATTTCTAGTAATGAACAGTAGATACTCACCAATCAGAGAAAAAGTCAGTTACAAGATCTGTCATCTCATATGGTCATTCTCCAGACGGTCCCAGTCAAGGAGTGGAAGCAAATTGAGTTTCATCTAGTCATTAAAATTCCTTAAAATTCCTTAAATTTGCAGTAACAGCTACACTGGAGATGATTTCTTTCTTGCAGTATCTTTCCTTCCAACATTAAGCAATGGTGACATCTACGCTGCTTGTCTCATCTCTTAGTTGACCTTGTTTTTCAGGGTATTTTTTTCTACCTGTCTCACCATATTTTTTTTTCCTTTTCACTCCTAGTACACAGGAAAAGGGGCACAAAAATATATCATCCCTTTTTTATTACTTGCATACAAAGAATGTCTAAAATTTGGACAAGGACTATCAATTTACTATTCCATTAATTCCTACAATGACATATTGCTATTCTAAATATGATAACATGCAATTTCTCAATATCTTGATGCTAGGAATGAAACTTAAAAAAGCTTCATGCTATATACACATAAAAGCAAATTACAGATCTCAAATTATATAAAATTTTAAGTAAGGGCACACCTTATTCTTTCTTGTGCAGCTATGTGACCAGGCAGCAAAGAACACAAGAATCAGGTGATGAGAGAAACTGGAGAAAAGCCTGTGTGGGGGCCTTGATAGGGTCCCACAAAGGTGGTTCGTGCCTTATGTGCTGTTCTTCTCAATCTCTCATCTCAGGGACAAAATAACAAACGACTTCAGGGCTGCTTCAGGTTGTTTATTCTAAAGTTATCAAAAGTTCTGGAACACAGTGTTACCACTGATTCCAGGTGCCGAAAATGGCCGAAGTAGAACAGTACAGAGGGTTTTTATAAGGTTTATCAACAAATAGAATGATTCTACGTACATTATTATGTTTATAAGTCCAATAACTATTACCATTATTAACAGGTCTTTTCTAAACTAAATTCTCTCTACCAATCACTACCTGATAGGAACTGAGGTCATAGAAGAAGGGAAGAAGAAGGGGAGCAGGGAACATAGGGAAGAAGAAATGACCAATTCCCAAAAATCTCTATCTTGGTCCCATATTAACATATGAGGCAAATTTTAAACTACAAGCCTATCTTTCTAAAACACTTCAAACATTCAGCTTCTCATTTCTTTGGTGTTTGCTGTTCACCCAGGAGTGGGGGCAGTTTTTCCCAAGGGCTCATCTCGATGGCAAAGCTTTCTTGTGGGACTTTGGGGGTGACACTGGACCCCAGGGGGACAGGCAAAGCCCTGGAGCTTTGCTGATCCCCAACAGCCTGACTCTCTAAATAAAGCCCTTTATTAAATATAGCTCTAGGTCTTGTTTCAGGAAATGAAAAACAAAGTATATTTTATTTTGATGGCCATTACCATCACCACTTATAAACACATTGGCAAATTAAGGGGTTCAAAGGCCTACCTGATGAAAGCACATTGCTTCATTAAAGGAGCAAATGGCATCTTTAAAACAAACAGCAATGTCCTCAAAACCTTTTGCTTTATGATCTTAAGAATGGCACAACAGCCATGATGATTTTCACTTCTTAAAATACATACAGCCACTTACTGAACTACAACAAAAGAGTCAGCCAAGTCTGACTATGTAAGTACAAGAAAGTCCTTGATCCCCAAACACTTCCTCTTTCAGGTATAATTTTAGGGAAATTGCATCAGTTTACTCACCACTGGCAACCTACACTGGTTGGTTGGTAAGTACCAGCGTAGTTCTCAAACTGAAGACAAGGGTTTATGAACCACTCAGACTGAGTGATGCCTCTGCCACACACTTGTAGTAATGTCACTTAGGCTAAGGTTAAATAAAAGTACCAATGCAGCCTTCCAAGAGAGTCTGCAAAATCTGGAGGCCTGCTTTCTGAGAGTTAAACAAATGAGATTTTATTATCTCATGGGAAAAAAAGTTAGAGAGGAATGCTGACTTCAACACAGGGAGAGACTCTGCTAGGACATGTTTGTTGTGCAAATTAATTCTTCAGGAAACTTTTTCAAATTCAGATGAATTCTTGACCTTCCTGTCTTAGCTCTGATAACATTCTCCTACATTCTCAAAGCAAGCCAGAAAGTTCACAGCCTCAAAATTGCTGATAACATCCTATTGCTCAACTTCAGCAGTTAGGTCCTTTTCTTGGACAATGTATTTCTCCTTAATTGATGGATATGCCCTTCATCAATCTTTTCTAGTGAAACAGCAACTAAATATTTATTTCTTGCTATCAAAAATATTTAACACTGTGGTTCCTGTTCAACAAGGTAGCATCAGTTTTTCACAATAAATGCTTACATTTTACAATCTTTACCTCTTACTTACATCATAGCCTCTTTCGGGTAAGAACCAGCCTATTGGTTGGTTCTTACCTAACAGAAAAATGTCTTAAAAGTTAAAGCAGAAAATAAATCCCCTTAAAAAGTGCAGTCAAGTACATAATATGAGAAAAAAATATTTAAAAAAACATGCTGTAAAATCAAAATTCGAAGAGCACAAAAAGTTGTAGAAGAAAATAAGGAAGGTGTTTAACTGCATAATGGAAATGTCGTGACTTTCCTTCCAGAACCTGAAGGGAATGTACAAGATGGAAAGGGACTTTTTTTACAAGAGCGTGTAGAGACAGGCCAAGGGGGAATGTTTTCAGACTGAGAGAGTAGGTTTAGATTACACGTTAAGATAAAGTTCTTTGCTGTAAGTGTGGTGAGGCACTGGAACAGATTATCCAGGGGAAGCTGGGGATGCCCCATCCCTGGAGGTGTTCCAGGCCAGGTTGGATGGGGCCTTGAGCAACCGGGTCTAGAGGAGTGTTGCTGCCCATGGCAGGGGGTTGGAACTTGATGATCTCTCAGCCTCCTTCCAACCCAAGCCATTCTATGATTCTATGACTCTATGTAGAAAATAAAGGTAAACTTATTCTCAAAATTACAATAAAACATAATCTATAATCTTCAGGCTTCATACAATCTATAGAGCTTCATACTTGATTTCAAAACTGGGTGAAGAAGAAAAAAATTCCTGAAGTGTGATGGTTATCAAAAGTTTTATAGTGCAAAAGCTTAAAAAAATATAATCTGAAAATAATTAAATACTGCTTAAAATGACATGCATCGGACGAAATATTAATCAGGTGAAATAGATTTACAGTCTCATATGCAGATTGCTTAAGAATTCATCAGAATTCATCTCTGAAGAGATCCTGGTGAAATAGTGTTCAAATGCACATAGGATTTCTAGGTCCTGTTGCATTGGAAGACAGAAGCATTTTAGCTTTAGTAGAGCAACACGCCAGCCATTATTAATGAAGCTGCGTAAAGGGCTGAGACTTAGCTACGGAGGAAAATCCAACAACATATACTTCTGTCCTCCACAAAACCTATTTTTTCAGGACCATCAACACGTAACATTTAATGGTTTAAAAGTAAGGTGGTAGTTAACTCTCAAACTCTCAGTTGATTCCCCTGCAGGTCTGCACAGCATTGCATGAGACTTTTAAATAGAAAGGATTTCCATTATCTAACTGAAATGCCAATGTTCTGTTTCCTTAATAACCTCAGAAGATTAATAAGCAATTTATTTAATTTCTGTATAGCAGACACATGACTAGCTGATAATGTATCCACTAATTTTGTTCGTTTTCTTCCTTAAAGACTGTTCACTTCCTAAGTCTTTATATTACATTTCAAACAAGTCCTCCAAATATGACACTGATGTTTTGCTGGTTCTGAACTCAAAAAAGGCTACCTTTATCTAATACAATGGCTCTTCTTCAGGGAGCTGGGATAAAGAATCTGTCAAACTGAAGGAAATCTTGAGAGTAAAAATCCCTATGAGATGATATTGTAGAAACATAAAGGGAAAAAAGCAGGAAAGTGACAAGTGAAGTGCAGAATACGGTCCTAAAAAAGGACCACATTCTGATTTTCAGGTAGTCATGTTGAAGTGCAATAGGCATAATATACAAACCAGTCCATTGTGCAGGAAGGGGCTCAGCCCAAAGATCTCAGGAAGTCAGAAACATGAAGTGCCCCAACACTTCTGCTGGATCATTGACACAGATACGTTCTAAAGAAGCTTTGGGTTTTTTCCTACTGCTTATGAAGACCAGATTGTCATCTTACCCTTTAAGATCCAACAAGGTATGGGTGATTTTAAGTTTTCAACACTTCAGAAGTCTCACCCATCAGCTCTGAAAGAATTGACTGAGGAGCTGAGAACTACCAGCAATTAACATTTAGTGAATTCTTTAACCCTGAGATATGTGTTGGCAAATCAGGGCAGGAACAAAGAGGTATGTGACGCTGATAAATTTTACCCAGGATAAGAGCTAGCATTCACACTGTCAGGTCCGAAGAGCAAAGAAGAGGCTGATGGTAATGAGATAATCACGGAAAAAAGGACACCTCCTTCTAAATAATGCCAACCCACACGGCTGATGGAAACTCTCTCTTGTCAAACTGGTTAGCAAGATTCAGTGACCAGACAGAATTAACCATTGCCTAAAGCTACGGGCAATTGTTAAGGCATTTTGCTTTGCACTTGGGCAACACTCAGGCAAAAAAAAAAGATCAATACAGCAGTTACCAAATGTAGCAAACTGGGACTTACAGTCTCCTTGAGTCATTCTCGGCGAGATTCCAGTGGAATTTTTCTTTGCCCCAGTACTGTTCATTTTTAAAAAGAACAGACAAAAAGCACAGAAAAAAAAAAGCAGTTTTGTTCATTTTTAGAAGAGAAGATGGAGGACACTAAATTATGAGATTAGGCAGGAAACTGGGCTGTTGAAGCCATATTGACCGAGTACATCACTACCAGTCTCTTTCGCAAAACAATAAACTTTTAATTCTTTGGGGTAAACCAAAAATTTTGTATCAACTCTTAGTTTAGAATATCTATAGTTAAAGAGCCATTTTGCAACTAAATAACCTATGTCTATATGCAAGCCAAAAAATCCTACCGCGGTTTTTGAGCTTTTGACCAACCTCATTTCAGGGCTATACTACTGAATCCTGCCAACGAAGTGATGCTCTGGACCGAAGCTCCAGCATATGCAGCATGAGCACACCTCACTCCGCTTAATCTGTATCTCTCCAAACACCATTCACACTAGGGACTCAGCTGGTTGCAAGCAGGCAGTTCTTCCTATGTACCCCTCCTAGGAAACTGTTAATTTCACATTTCCTAGTCTATTAATCTTATTTAAACACTAGATAAGGAAAATAACTGCAAATCTGTTACCGCCTCAACATGCCTGTCAGACTAATCCACAGTCCAATTGCTTAAAAATTTTAAGTCAGGGAAACGTATTTTCCAGGATAGCTATGAGCAAGAGACAATCTAGTGAAAAACACAAAATTCAACTTGTTCCATTCATTTTCTGTCACTGCTACTTTTCCGTGTTAACTAGTTTAACAGCAACTTACTATGAAAACATTTAAGGAGCATTACTGCATGAATGTGAATGTCTAACTGCCCAGCTTGCTTGAAATCTCAGTTTTCAATAAACAACCCTAAAACGACTTGTCACAAAAGTGACCTTTTTTTTTTTAAACATAAGGAATTCGTAGCGAGCTATTTAATCCCCTAATTTTGCCTGAGACAGATAAAGGACGAAATATTTCTAATAATGCACTAAAAGGCAATCAAGTAATTTAAGTTCACACACTTGAATTGACAGACACACACTCAAAGAAAAACAGAGACATGCTTAAGGGGAGGCCAAATTGTTTTATTTAATTTTTTAGTGACCAATTGAATTTTTGGCAGAAAGCTCTGCTCTTTCCTTCTTTTTTTCTGGGTTGTTTTTTTTGGTTGGTTTTTTTTTTTTTTAACTTCTTTTAAGAAATCAGCAGTGCTCAAATTGGTGGGTTGGAATTTCAGTCAATTCCAGTTAATTTTAAAAACAAACAAATGAACAGGAATTCTACATAGTTTCCAGAGCAGAGGGCAAAACTTCACATTTGTATGAAAATTCCATGTTTATACTTGATTAGGAGACAGAATGTAAAACTATTGTCAGTAGTGCACGAATAAAACATTCACATTTGATCTGGAACCTTAATCAGAAAGCTGTACTCTCCTTCCAAAATATCCATTACCTTGTGCAAAGCAAGTCAAGTCTTCATGTGTCAAACACACGTAAAATTGTCCATTTTTTATATACAAGACATCTACCAATCAGGCAGTGCAAAATACATCCTTTCATAACAAAACTAAAATGTACCTCTCAAAGTATGAACAAGAATATACACATAATACAAGATGTACATTATTTACACAACCATAAAAAATATAATACAAGGATTTTTTTTTTTATATGATAAGACTTGACAGTCTTTTGCAATTTTTGTTGCAACAAGGCATGTTTAAGTTTCCTGGATGGAGTTTTCTTTGCCAAATACTCAACAGATCTTGGAAACTATGCTTGAACTTTTAGGAGAGTTTTCAAATGGACTGCCATCAACTCCCTGTTTTGGTCAGACAGTTCAGCTGTGCCACCCACCCAGTGGCTGGGAGGCTTTGGAAGGACACTGGGAGACGGTGGGTCGCTAAACTTTGCCCCAGCGTAATTTTCTTTTTGGCTCACTTCATTTACGGCGATTGGTTTCTTGGACTTGGCATTTCTGAAGTTCTCTGTGTTTTTAAGTGGCTTTTTCTCCTGCTTCTGAACTATATCTGGCGACACAGAATCCTGCCAAAAGTTCTCTATCTTTTTCGCCGAGGCGATCTTCGTCACTGGCGTGTTACACTTACTCTTCTGCCTGTTAATCTTTGGTTGTTCACACAGGTGTAAGCTGTGAACGGGCTGGCCGTAGGGGACGGCCGCCTTCTCTGTCTTTCCCATCTTGTTTTTTAAGAACTACGGAGACAAAGAACAGTCACGTCAACCACGACCCCTCTCTCCTCCGCGTTCCCTCACCGCCCCCGACACTTAGTGAGGCGCCGGGGGCTCCTCAGGCACGGGGAGAGGTACCGAGAAGCCTTCTCCCCGCTATTCCTCGCTTATCTCACGGCCCATCCCACCGCCCGGCTGGCACGGACGACCTGAGGGAGCCCCCCCCGGCCGCCATGGGGCGCTGCACGGCGCGCACGTCCCGCCCTCAGCGAGCGGGAGGCGGGGCTGGCGCGCGGCCAGCGCCAGGGCTAAATCCGGCTTGTTGCTGGGGCGCAGCGCCGGGCGCCCATTGGTGGGCGCCGGGCAGCCAATCGCCGCCCGCGGGTCGTCTCTCAGCCCCGCCCCGCCCCGTCCGAGCGTAACGGAAACTCTGCCGCCCTCCGCCCGTCCCCCCCCTCCCCGCTCTGAGGGGGCGCCCCGCTCGCTGTTCCCCAGCCCCCTCCCGAACACCCCGAGGGAAAGGGAAAGCGGTCGGCCGGCTCACCGGGCAACGGCAGAGGGCCGAGGGGAAACAGAGAAATGAGAAGTAGCCCTGTCTTTACCTCCTTCCTGAGGGGTTTGCCGGGCGCGGGTCTCGAGGGGGCA
>VZRF01013276.1:631448-648304 GCA_013396875.1 Vireo altiloquus | reverse complement strand
AAGCGGCGCCCCGCGGGGCGAGCCTCCGGCGGGGGGCGGCGGGTCTTCCATCCCCGCCATCGACCCCGGGGCGCTGCAGGACGTGGTGGCCCTGGCCGGGCAGGTGGCGGCGCAGGTGGACGAGCTGCTGCGGAACGTGCACTGCGGGCTGCAGGCGCTGACGGCGCTCAGCGTCGGCTGCATCCAGACCTACCGCGACGGCGTGGAGAGCCTGGGCGAGGCGGCCGACCTCAGCATCCGCGCCATGTACGCACTGGTGGCGCGCTGCGAGGAGCTGGACCGCGCCATGCAGCCTGTGCCCGCCCTGGCCAAGCGCATCCGTGACATGAAGGGCACGCTGGAGCGCCTGGAGGGGCTCTGCAAGTAGCTGCTCTCGCCGCCGGTGCTGGATGGAGAACCGCGGTCTCGCCGCCGCCCCTCCCGTGCCGGCAGCGGGGGCCTGGGGTTGCTGCTCTCTCTCCGGCGGCCCCACCGCTCACGGCGTCCGCAGCTCTCACCTACACATCCTCGCTCGCTGTCCCCCCGTGCGTGACTTGCCGGCATCAGTGGCCAGATAGCCAGTGTTGATCTGGAGGAAGGGAGATCTTTGTGGCCCATGAAGGAAAAGGTCCCGGTTGAAAACCGCGGGGTAAAATGGCAGATGGTGCTTTTTAGCTTCAGCTCCATTAAAGAATTTGGATTCCACATGCCTTATGCTTTCTATTTATTGAGGGCTAAGAGAAACTAACGAGTCTTAATTAAAAGTAGCTGTTAATTTTTTTAAAAAGCAAATTCAAATTCAAAAGTCAGTACCTGTTTGATGCTTACAGGCATATGTGCTTATTTGTAGTTGCTTTGGTGCCTGAAGAGTAATTGTGACCTGTACTGTTGCAGAAGATAAACTCGCAGAACACCACTGTTTCTTACAGGACACAGTTTTAAGATAAGAGTAAATTTAATACATGTAGCCAAGACACTTGTTTTCCGAGAAGAATATAAAATCCATGGAATATAGCTGAGATTCAGATAGGAACAAATCCAATAAGCAAAGTTCTAAATAAAAGCCTTCAGATGAAATGTGCTTTGCCTCTATTAATCTTTACAGTTTTCACAGTGTAAAAGTTTAAATGGCATCACTGTTAAATGATCCTCTTATTTTGCGGTTTGCTTTTTTTGTTGTTGAGGGTTTTTTTCTTTCCAGTTGGGAAAATGTCTAATTACATGAGGAATACTTACACGTGATGACATTACGTGGGTGTATGACTGACATAAAATGACTGCTTTGGCAAAATTTATTTGTGAAACTTGAAGCTTTGGTATATGCATCGCTGTGTGCAGAAGTGATTTTGCTGTATCAGTAAGTGTTTTCTCTGAGACCTGAGAGTAGCCGAATTCTCTACTCACTAAGGTTCCTATGCAACAAGCCTCTTAGGTGATGCTCTCAGCAATCCATTTAGGTCACAAATGTCCCTGTAACAAGATTTCAGCAGAGAAACAATCACTGTGACCTCATGTAAGTTTAATGGGCCTTTTGGTGACCAGTGGCTCCTAAAAAACTTGGAATGAAGGTAGCCAGAAATACTATTTAAGTCCTGTACCTGTGGTTGAAGAGCAGATTCATGATGGGCAGAGCTTCTACCCTACCATAATCTCATTAAAAACACCGAGTGAGGGGTGGACGCCATGATACCTCCTTCTTCTGCATGCAGACAATACTGAATTTTAACAAAATAATTCATGTTAATGCCACCGTGGTTTGCATGATGCCAGTCTCTGGCCTGTTTTGAGCCTCTAAGCATGGCCTGTCTTTCCCTTAGCACAGGGGTGTATTTCGTGTGTCGCTTTGTAGCTGTAGCAACAGAAGTCTGCAAGTGGGCTGTGCCGAGGTAGGGCTCTCTCTGTTACTGTCTGCTGGGAAGTAGCAATGGCTCCAAAAGGGGACCAGAGGCCTAACAGAAGTTAGGGGAGAGAAAAATAATTTAACTGCTGCTGCATCCTGTGGGCCTAGAAGACACTAAAGATTGCTTAACACTACAGCAACAGCTGTACTTTTAATAGTTTTGTTATTCCTGGGAAAGTTTGAACTTGTCTATTATGCAGATGCAGTAGTTTTGCTAAGTGTGTTTGGCATATGCCGAGAGTGAACACCAAAGGTTGATCTTGTACTGTTGAAATGTACAGGAAAGACCTGCAAGCTTATTTGTGTAGCCACATATGTATAGCTACTCTTCACTCACACAAGCTAAGGTGAAGCCTTTAAAGTGTTTCAGTACACTCTTGGGTTTTGATAGTGTTCCATTTGCAGTCATCTTCATTCAATGCTAATTCCCTACTAAAATTGTCGAGTCTGTAGAATAAAGTTATTACTTTTATGTTTTTAATTGTAAGTTATTAGTTGTTGTTGAAGTGTTTCACTTACTATGTTTCTTATTTGGGAAAATAATTTGAAAGCTAATTTAGACTCTGCTCCTGCATCTGCAGAGACCTTTAATGTGATTGCAGACCTGGTTTCAGTCTAGGTCCTTGGGCAATAACTTCTGACAGTGATGTTATTCATGTGATGAAAAAGGAATGACTGACTATTGAATTGCAAGCATGAAGAAAGCAGTAATTATGCTGTTTGGGTTTGGTTTTTCAATATTTTTCTGAACACATCAGCTTTTTTGAAGGGCAGATTTAACTGAACTTGTTGAAATGGCTGCTGTTCCCCGGTGTCTGTCTTGTACGTTTTCCATCCCTGGGGCAGGCACAGCCGAAATCAATATTGATTTGTAACCACATGGCTGCTGTGGTTTCCAGCCCCCCTGTCCATACTGGCCTCCATTGCTGCAGGAATGGTGACACTTGCCAGCGTCTGTGTCAGCGCAGCTCCAGTGCCAGCCCTGCCCTTGAAATCCCGTGTGAACTGCCTGTGAGCTACGTGCAGCTCTGTAGCTTCTGGTGAAGCTGGTCCTTCTGCAGGCGTACACGTCTGTACTACCCTTTTGATCCTACTCCAGGCTTTCTTGTGCATATTCTGTGTTAATTCTAGCACTTTCCAGCTTTTAGGTGTTGAGAGTGAAAACTTTTAGGTTCTTTTAGCCTTTTTTGCTTAATCTGTGGGTGAGCAGTGTAAAACCATGTTTGGGTTTTCCAAGACCTTCAAATGGCTTACATATCTTTTTTTGCTTAATCACTCAGCTTTACAATTGGTTGCTTTCCTTATCAGCTGCCAAGTGAACTTTCATTGTTACAAGATGGGCAAGGTCACAGAATAAAATTAACAAAATATAATGATGTGGATAGCACTAAGCAAAGGCAGATGCAGAATTAGCTGTGGACTAGGGATGACTTCTCTGCTCTGAGAAGCACCAGGGACTCCATTAGGAAATAGCTTAGTCTGATAATTTTTTAAGTGTAAGATCTGACTGTGGAAATCCTTTTTCTCATAAAGTTATGGCTGGTTCTGCTTCATTCAGTACATTTTTAGTCTTCCCTTTCTGAGGTTTTATATTCCCTGACTCTGATCTGTGCTATTTAAAGAAGCTTTACCAGATAAAACCTTACTACAGCTGATAAGAAACCTGGTCACACAAAGCAAGAAAGAACTTCACTGACATTTCACCTTTAAGACTTCTTTCCAGTGTTGCTTAACTGCATCAAGTGTTCAATAAGTAACTCATCAACTTTGTTTGTGTCTTGTATCTAAAATACACAAGATTTTTGGCTGAGATATGCAGCTTTTTGGTGGTACTTACTGCCATGAGTGTGTGGAACAGCATGTGAGTTGGATCCAAGAACAAGCCTCTTAGCATTACAGATGCAACTATTTTGAAATGGTTTCAAACAGCATGGTTGTACTACCAGAAGACAAAAAATTGCAAAGCTTCCAAATTATCAACAGTCTCCAGAGGAGTAAGATCAATTCTTCTAGAAAACCGTGTTAGCCAAAACTGAAAATTGTGTTACGGCAGAGGCCTCTTGGAATAGGTGTCATCCAACATAAGACAGGTCCTAGCTGTCAGATGCCACACCACCTTGTTCTGATCAACCGTAGTGAGTACTCATGAAAAAAAAAACTTTTAAAGAACAGCAGATCATGTTTATGATGCTGTCACAACCTGCTTTTATTGCCTGGAAATTACTTTGAGAAAAGAACATTCCTATAAAAATTATAAATTAGTCCAATTAGTACATTTTTGTGAGCATTGTCTGTACTTGCGGCATTGTCCCCACCCTGTCCTCATCCTGGAACCTCCTGCCATGCATGTAAAAGCACACATGGTAAATTCATGATACTTCTCTTTTAGAAAGCTTAATGCAGTAACTGCATCAGTGCAGAAATTGAAACAGGACTGAATTTCATGTTTGCCCCTTCAGCTTGATGCCTCGGGAAGGCTTTTGTCATTGTTGTTCTCTGTTTGAAACTCCAAAATTAGAGATGTGATTAATGGACTTGAGCTCTGTGCTTCCACCTTAGCAGTCAAGATCCTTGAGCCCCCTGTTGCGACAGCAGTAACATTACCCTTATCTTGGAACAGGAAATACGATAAAAAATAAAAATTTGGAACCTTCCTGCAGTTCTGGTTCCCTTCTTCTGTTTATACAGATTAGAAGGCATACAACAAACAAAGAAAAAATTCATAACCTCTTTGCCCAAAGACTCTTAATTGATCCTCTTCCCAAGTCTGAGAGAATGTGAATAGGTTGGCAGTTTCAAAAAAAGTAATTGTTATTGGCTGTCAAGGATAATGTTCTTGAGATTGGTTATGCAGTAGTCTTGAGTCCTGTAGAGACTTAAAGAGAATCTGCATTTAATTTAATTTACAGTATTAAATTGAAAGTATTTTGGTATCTAATTTAAAGAAAATTAAATACTACATTTTTATTATAATATAATAAAATAAATAAAATAAAATAAATAGGGTTGGAGATGGGGCAGTCTCATCTTGTGCAACGCTTGCACAACTGGCAGTTGTTGTTTGCTAGCAGGGTTGGACTATCACGTGCATTGGCCAGGATGCAGCACTGCTCATTAAGTGGGAGAGCAGAAAAGCAGAGGTAAAACTACCTTGATCATTTTCCTAAATTACAGCCACAAAGTGCTGGCCCTGTAATTCTTTCCAGAATTTGAGTTAACGTTGCTGGAATTAATTACTATGAAATACCTCTGCTGAAAGTAGATTTTTATCAGAGAAGGGTAATAATTTATGTCAGTATTTTTATTTTTAGGAATGCTAGTTAGGTAAGAATCCTAGAATTTCATTCAACACTGTATTTCTTGTCTCAGTGTCACCAAGGATGTTTTTTCCTTGTTTTCTTTATAGACAATGCTGGAAAAATTCTCACCACTGAACTTGCTTCAAAGACAAAGAGCCATGCTCAGTAAGTTGTTAGGAAAGGTTTCATTAAGGACTTCTTTGTCTAGAAGTACATGTAAATGAAGGGGAAAAAAATTCCAAAAACTTGCCCAGTCCTGGGTATCTGGTTTGTCAGTGGAATCATTTTACTACACTCAGTAGCAGAAAATCCAAAACTTCCCAGGTTGAAATCTTAGATTTTTATTCAGTGAGCTTTCTTTCGATGACCTAATATCAGCAGTGAAGTTTACCAGCCATTTTCACTCTAATGAGATTTTTCTTGTCTGAACTTGAGCTGATGCCACTCAAGGAAATGCTAACCTGAAAATAAACTGCTTTAAAGTCAAAGTATCATTTGACTTTGTTCCGCTTTCTGTTTTCACTGCCTGTGCAATTTGTTTACTCAGTGGATTTTTTTTTTTTCCCCCCAGGCTGGGACTTTTCCAGTGACGTGTCCTCAGCTGGAAGGGGAGGGGAGTTTCTCGCCACTGAGCAACACTGTGATTTTCCATTTTCCAAAAACTCTTCCTGCATGCCATTTTTAGTTGATGATACCGATCTAGTTTGGTTTTGTTTCCCGCTTTAAAGAAAGAGATGTGCAACTACAAACCTTTCATCTCTCCTGCTCCGATGCCATCAGCTTTCTTTTGTCTGCTGAGAGGAACTGGAAAGTCACAAATGTGTCCCTATCCCCCTCCCTCCCCCACCCCATTCACCGTTTTTGACTGTCCCCCATTTCCCCTGGCGAAACCTTGTTCTGGACCTCATCGTTTTCAGTACTATTCTTTGATCCCACTTATCTTCTGTCTTCAGTTGCATGACTTACTACATTTGTGTTATCGTACTGGAAAGGTGCCAGCCTTCTCATTAGCTCAGTTATGTCCTCTTTTAGCTGCCCTTGTTGTTTTTCATTCTTTTTTGCCTCAAATTCCAAATGGTTATCTGCAGGTCCTGGCCGAGGCTTCTGCTGCCTACTTGACCTATTCTCTTTTGATGTCATCTGTTCCTTTAGCCTTTAAAATGTCACAGTAAATTACTTTACACTTTATTTTTCTATAATTCTTTGCTGCTGTCTACTGCAATGCTTCTTGTATCCAGAATAGCCACCACCAATTGTCTTGCTTTAAAATCAAACCTCAGGCACTGGTAAGTCAGAAACTACATACATAGCAGATAATTATAAGAAACAGGAGGCATTATAGAAAAATTAAACGTCTGTATTTGGGGAGAGCTGAGTCTTATTACTTAGTTCTGATCTATTTTAATAATATGCCAATGAATGCAAATAAAAATTAAAAGCTAGTTGCAAAATAGGCTCCTAAGGATGGTGTTATACAATACCAAATAGCACGTGACATGGTGAGGTGATGCAATATGTGCAAGCCCCCAAAGCAAACCATATTGTTTTTCTTTTTAATAACAGAAAGATTAGGTAAATACTGTAGTAAGGCTACTGCTAAATGAAATTCTGGTCTCCCTGCCTTCATTTTGGCATGCATTCACACAGGGCTCTTGCTGACTTTACAAAGAGCTGCATATATTTTTGTGGAAGTTATGAAACTCAATGGGATGCATTACATTTATTATTTGCAACAAACCTTGGAAAGAAATAGTGGTAGAAAAGGATGGGAGGGAATGTTTGGAGTACAGGATATGCCAAAGCAGTTCCTTTCTTTTGTTCACCAAGAATCATGTGTACATACTTCAGTATGGCAAATCAATTCCTTTTTAACACGATTATTCATATTGTCCATGCTGCACAGGCAATAGAAAAATGGAAGTCATGACCAAAGAACTAATTACACATAAATGATAAAACATCCGTTTCAAAACAGAAGTTAACATTGGGCTGTACTGGGTTGAATAGCTGTAAAAAGTCAAGCTTAAAAGTTGTTAAAACTCAGGTTTTAATAATGGTCAGCTGCGCAGATCTTAGTAAGTATGTACAATTTTTTTATTAAAATACCTATCAGCAATGATTGCAAAAACTTCAGTCCAACCAAACACGAGGGTCTGTTTCTCACACTTTAATCGAACAGTGAGGTAACTGCTTGGGACATTCAGCAAAGGAGTCATGGAACATTTCCCTTATGTGTTAATATAAACCAGAAAAATTGTGTAACTTGTTGATGACTACTGGAATTTATGTAGCACTGTAGGAATTTTTTGCTGCGGCATTCATTCATCAGCATTTGCGGTTGCGAAATCGCATGAGCTTGCTCTATTTCCTTGATTAGTTATGAGCTATGCTTCAAGATAAGGGTCAATACTTTGTCTCAGAAATAGTTCAGCTTGGCTAACAGACAAAACAAGACTGAGACAAAACTATATTTGTTTCTCTACCAATCCATAAATGAGACTTTGAATTAAGTATCTTGCTGATATCTATTTGCATAATTCCTGGGAAACAAAGGTTTCTGAACATAATATCGTGTTACACAAGCATGATACAGATACAGCAGCATGACTTGTCACTGCTGCCTGCTAGATAACTTATCTTTAACAGTGTGTATTACTTCTATGGAAAGGCAGCTGGATGATGGAAACACTGGGGAGTCCTATCAAAAGGTTTCTCTATTACATTTCTTTATGTGTTAGGTTTTTTGTTTTTTTTTTCTGATCCCTTTTCAGTTCTTAACAGTTCCCTCAGGGAATGCTACTCTCAGCCCTTTTATCTATTACCAACTTTTCTTCCTGGTTAGTGGACTCTTTTTTATAGATTGCACTGTTGTTGTAAACAACTTCTAAGGAAGTAAATTAACAAATGTACTTTGTTTATACATCGTGTTGGCTCAGCCAGTGTGCTAGTAGGCTGAAATACTTGTATTTTGGCAACCTATTCAATAGCAGGTGCTATTGAAATTGAGTTCTCACTGGAGAAGGGTTTTTGTGAGTTGCTGCAGAAGTGGCATGCCCTTAGGGCAGAAAGATCAGCGATTCCACAGGAAGATCTGCAAGCCTGGCTCCAGGTTACTTCTCTAGAAGGCAGAATAAAGATTAAATAGGTCAGGTGGTAGATTGCCTGTACGACCACAGATCAGCTGGGCTGGATCTGGGGGACAGGCAAGTACTCACTGCAGGCCACCGTCTCCTTCAATGGCAGAAATTATTGAATCTCCAAGGTGATTAATGCTGTCAAAACTGGATACACATTTACTTATCCGGCTTTTGGATGTTATGGTTCATGTAGAAGAAAATAGTATTGACATTAAACAGAAGATGAATGTAATTGAACCATCCTTGGTAGCCCTTACCCCATAAAAAAAAGAAAGCAATTGCCAAATTTTGTACATGTAGTTTTGCCACCCAAAGGTAAAAAAAGCATCTTTATGGTGACAGTGGGTGTCAGCAACAGATGGAACAAAACTTAGCTAGATCAGGAACAAAAAGGGATATAACCACACTTTGCTGATTGTGGTTATATGAGAACTCTCTTGGCTTTAACTTTGTCTTTTCTATATTGCAAATCTGAAGAGACACAACAATAAAATTCCCCCCACATTTTTCTGGTGAAGTATAAATGACATGTTTGTTTCAAGATCTGGATTAATAACATCAGTTCTAACATTAATTAGTTCAGCTTTACACATAAGGATGACCCAGATTTCCTTGGCAGATCACAAACCTAAGAAAATCTGAGGCTGTGTTTTGGTATTTGATGGCAATGCCAGGCATGTGTTAAAGCAGCCCGAACAGCTTCTTTCCTGCTCAAGCCATGCCCACTTATTCCTTTTCATCTACTGCATTTCTCTCTGAGTTTATCCAGACTGCTTGTGCAGCCACAAAACAAACCAGAGGGAGGAACTCCACCCAGCTGAGCCAAGCAAGGAGGGAGTAGAAACTTGTTTGTTTTTTTGATGCATTGATTCCCAGCCTTGTCCCACTGTACACAGTTGCTCAGCATAAGGGAGGAATCCTTGTGGAGAAGAAAGGGTGTTCCAGCTAGATGCACACAGCTGAGATAAGGGAAATGCTCAGGGAGGGCTTGCAGCTGCTACCACTTAAATCATGCTGACCCGCAGCCTACAGAAGTGTCTTGCTTGTGCTGGTGATTGGGTTGGTCCCAGGAAAGAGGCCCACAGTTAGAAGCAGGGTTGCACTGAAAACAGCTATTAATGCCTTAGAATTTAATTTTATGCTGTTAGAGATATAAAAACTCTTTGCAGACTGGCTGAAATTTCAGCTACCAAGTGGATAAAGAAGATTACCTAGCAACAGCTCTACCCGTTTCGAAGCTGATACAACTGCAGTACAGAGAAGAATAGAAAATAATGAAGTGGGTTGTTTTTCAGGACAAAATGTCTTTTTGTTCTCCCTGTTCCCTCTGTGGTAATCAAACTTTGTATCTGAGACAAAATATCAAAACAGGCTTCCTATTTTAAAACAGCATAACCTTTTGTATGATCAGCATTGTGTACATGCTGTTTATACTCATTTGGGCATCTCTAATTCTGTGTCATTGTTCAATAATTTACATTTAAGAAATAATTTCTAGTTCTGTTCACGACATTTGTTGTTGTGTAGCAACACATGCTGGCATGTTTTTCTAATTCTCCATGTTAGAGAACATGTATAGGTCGGGTCTGAGTTCACCGAGAGTGGTAAATCTTTCACTGAGGTTTACACAGCCTAGAATGTGTGATGTAGTGGGTCTCTGACAAAACATCCAAATATATTTAAAAAATATAATACTAAACTCATTTTAGCAGATCTGACTCCCAGAAAGTAGAAGGATATGTGAAGATTTTTCTCCCAAAGGGGACTTTTGAGAAGCTGTTTCTGCAGGGCTGAGCTAGATACAGGACTTCACAAAGTGACTTTTCTGAAGAAGTGTTAACATTTTCCAGTAACAACCTGCACTCTTTCAGTGTATAAAGATTGCAACCCCAAAACTTTAAACTACTCAGATATCTTGGAAATTCCTTTCAGGCAAGTACCGAGTAATTTTCTTACCTCCTTCCCTATCTGAAGAGCTTAATCTCTCTGAGTAATTCCCTAGAAGTCCATCTGGACAATGACGTTTTCATATCCATATTGAGTGAAGGTTTGAGTATGAGGATAAGGGTTTTTTTGCATTAATCTTAACCTTGCAGTATGTAAAACCTAGTTTTTACCTTACCTAGTTGCAGTAGGTAAAACCAGCAACAGAAAGATGTGGCATAGACTCCAACTGTAGCTGTATGAACACCAAAGGACCACAAGCACTACGTTCTCTGAGGCCTAGTCTATTCCATCATGGCCATCATAAAATATCATTGTTCTGCGAATCCTAAAGTGGTGAGGATGTGAAAGGAGTATAGAAAGTTACAAACATATTCCAAACAAAAATTAATTTTTTCCCTTTCTCTAAGGAATGATTGGATGACTAGAATTTACAACCTATTCAACATTATTTAAAATGACATTTACCAATCTATTCTGAAAGTTCTCTAGATTCGTGGTGCTGCAGATGTAGGATACTCCTCCCTCTACTTTGGAGTGAGGCTTTTTTGGGAAAGAGTAGCATGTGTTCTTGTACAGCTTGTTCCACAACGCATACCAACAGAAAGCGAAACTAACCTCACAAGAGCAGTGTTTGAGCATCTGATTATAAATATATAGCCATACATATATATAACCACAACTTAATTTGTATAGAGTATATATATTCAGATTTGATTTTTCAAAAAGCCTGTGGGTTGCCAGGCTGATCCCTCTGCTTTAGTCCATATTCCCTTCCTTTGCCTTTGGCCAGTTTCTTGGGGTATTTTCAGGACTGCCAGCACCTCAAAAGAGAGACTGTGGTCTTCATTTACTTTTGTACAGTATGCTACACATATTTTGTATAATAAGGACTTATAAATAAAATCAAGTTTGTATGTATTTTCTCAGGTACTGTATTATAGCTCCGACATGTATGATTCTTCACAGGCTATATATTCAGATTCAAAATCATGGTGTATGTATCTATAGGTACAAAATTATGATGCAGAAAGCCTGAGAGAGTACCTATGGGTAGTAAATTTTTCTTTGTGCAACTGATCACATGAGAAAGATTTCTGCCAGTATAGCAACCCAGATCCTAATCATCATGCATTCAGGTTTATAGGCTGAAACTCTGACCCTCTCTTTGCTATTTCAGGCTGTAGAGGAGTGGTAATTCTAACAGCTACTGTCTGCCCCAGTCTGCCTCCTGCACTAACCAGGACGTCAGCTACTCCCTTAGTTTTAACCACAGCCTCCTGTCAGGGCAAGCTTTTTACTAAGGTGTCCATATTCAGGCAGTAGAGAAACTAGAAAGTGTAGCAACGGAACACTGCTCTACTTTGTGGAATCCAGTCTCTCCCCAGCCCAGCTCCAAAGACTATGAGTCATACTTTCCACTTAATTAAATTAGATGAGTTTCTCATATATCATGTCATACTTTGCCCTACTGCTAGTCATCTGCCAACGTGACATTTTAATTGTTTGATTACTTCATCCGTTCTCAAAGCACACTATCATGTGATTAATTTCATGCAGTAGAACATATATTCTTCCATATTATGTGTGGATTTTTTTACATAGATTTCCACTGAAAAATCATCCTTCAGAGCTGATGCAAGTAGAGCCTCAGTTGTCTAGGTCAAACTGTAAGAACACTAGGGAGAGCAGTGTTAGTCTTCCAGGAATGACAGGCATCTTGCTTATAAGCATGTTGTCCAGCTTCTTATCTCTGATACATCAAACACACCATCACTTCAGCTGTAGACGATCAATAGCAAGGCATCTTGTTTTTCAGGCCTGCAAATCAGTGCTTGAAGTCACAGCTGTTGTCTCTTCTCAAGTATACCAACCCTCTGGACAGACCCCTTCTTCCCGGCTAGACCTGCTGAGTAAATCACCTGTTAGGAAAATCATCTGCCAAGTCTGCATGTCTTTGTCTAAGACTGGTAACATCCCCCCTCGCAGTGTGAGATTTACACGTCATCAGTGCAGCACACACGTGTTTAGTGGTGTAGACTGATAGCCTGGTGATTATCCCAAGCATGATACCCAGTCCAGGGACCTGGATTTAAAGCAGCTCTGCCCCAAGCTCCCTCTGTGCTCCCTGCCCATACAGAGATTCACTCTACAGATTGAACTAACATGTGATATCTTAGAGGCTTGAGCTGAAAGGAAACTTCAAGATTTAAATACACTTGAAAGAAGGCTGTATATATAGCATCCATTAGTCTGTTAATTTTACCACTCTTAGAAAAAGGAGGGTGTAGTCTATGTCCTACTGAATGTCTGGGTTGTCTTCTGTTTGAAATTTTATTAAGAACTGTATCATAACCTCGCACTAGGGAATGATTCCAGGAGTTGATTTTGCTATTTTATGCTGCTCCCTATTTACTTTGGACAGGAAAAGTAATTGTACTTTAACTAACATCATTCCAAGTCTGTGAGATCGTGGTGCCCCCTAATGTCCCGAAGACTAGACTTGTAATTTTGTTGCTGACTTTCTCTCAAAGCCCTCTGTAGGAATAACACTGTAAATGACATTTTATTTTCTCAAATATATTGCAGCACTCAAAGCTTTGTTTTGACATCCCTTTTTCATATTGTATACACATCAAGAATAAAATCACTTGCTTTTTAAATCTCACTTCCATTTTCAAACCTGAAAACATAATTTGTCTCAGAAGTTAGGTTCTTAAATATTTCTTGACACCAAACAAATAGGAATTGATTAAAAAATGTTGAGTTCCTAGAATTTTCTTTTGATTTTTAAGTCAGTGCATACTTTTACATTTTTAAATGTAGAAGCCTCCATATTTATTAGAGAACATAACCATAACCAACCATAATATTAACTTCCACTGAAATCTAAAACTATGCTTTAATTTTACTATTTTGAGTTGGTTTTTTTTCTTATGATACCATTAGAATGTCAGTACTATGGGAATAAAATGCAACCACAAAGTTAAAATATTTATTCACCAGTACTCACCCATTCCCACAAAAGATTCATGCATGCTGAAATCAGTCATAAAGGAACATCGCACTCCTAAGTCAGTTTGCCATGAACATTATACCAAATAAGGAAGGAATAAATCAATGGAATCAGTAAATAAATCCATATTTTTCTATGTTCCATGTACTTACAAGCTTATGGCATCACGTCTCTTTCCAGGTGAACACCTATACCAGAAAGTGGAAGAATAATATTATATGAATCATGTTTGCATACAGTTAGGTTCTTTCACAGTTACTTTCCCTTAACTAAATCCTTTCGCAATCTCAGTTTAGCGAATAGTCTGTTGGGGTTTTTTTGTTTCTTTTTTTTAAGAAATGTATTTACATTTCTTAAAGTCACAAATGCCTGTTTCATAGAGTATCCCAAGGGATGTTTTTCTTATTACATTCATTATTACTTTATGAACACATGGAAAATAATGCTATGCTGAAGTAGAACAGTAATAGGGTCATTGACCTGTATCACTGTATATGAAGTCAACACCATGTGTTTTTCCTTCAGGCAAAGTACTTTCTCCATTTTCTGTAGAACAAGTAACTTACATTAATATTAGAAGTAGCTACATAATTTATGCCATTAAAAGTGTAAGATTATTCATCTACAACAATTTGGGTAAATGTTCATTATGTAATTAGGAAAAAGAGTTAAAATGTGTGTGTGTGTGGCTCCTGTGTGGTATTATTTTAGTGGTTTAAAGTCAAGGAAGAACAAAAACTCAGCTCCCCACTACCTAAACCAGCATGACTGAGCTGAAACCAAAGTAGTAATACCTATGGCACAGACGATGAACTGCATTCTGGGAAAATGACTTCTTGATTGTAGTGTCTGCTCTGCTAGGAAAAGGATTAAAACTGGTGCACAGAAACCAAAGTACAAACATCTAAGTACCTCTAAGACAAAAGAAAATTGATATACAGTAAAGAGGAAATGTTATATCATAGACTATTAACACCTTGCAGTTGTTTTCTCAAAGCAATCCTTGAAATGACCACTACGGCCACCCTCACACTCCTTGTTTAGACACAGCCATGCCACCTTTGGAAAGTCACAGGAAGACACGAGGGTCTTGTATTCCTCTGCTGTCAGATTAATTGTTAGTAACACCACAATGGCAAGCAGGACATGCTGTTCACAGTGATGTGACACACAAACATCACCTGAAACCTGCGTAAATAGTTTCAAAGTGTCTAATATGGAAAAGTTCATATATATGCATATAACATGTAACATCAGCTGTAAAAAATTATTTGCCTTGTGCATTGCTAAATAAAATATACCCTCCCATTTTATCTATATATTATATACATAAAATGTGAGATTTCTGATCTGCAGCTCTTAAACTCATTTAAAAGCATATCAGAATATTAAATCTAGATAACAAGAACAAATTACTGCTTGTTCATGATATCGTTCTGCACTAATCTTTCCTCTGCAAATGGTTTAATTCCTAATTTTGCCATACTACTGATGTTCCTGTATGTTGCACCCAATTTACTGAAATCAGATACTGAGTATCTTGCTGTTGCTCTTTGCTTCTCGCTCTTTCTGAACATGTTTTGCATTCTAGTTTCCCTTTCTTTTCTGGCTGGTCTTTGGCATCACCTGGTGTCTGACTTGTTGCTCATTTGTTCCATAAAGGAAAATCAGCACCCAGTATAAAGTTACATTATAATGGAAGTGCATTTAGCAGTTAGGGAAAGTAATATGATTAGACTTTTGCTGTAGCAAGACCTTCAATTTTAGCTAGGATGAGAAGATTAGTATCTGATGGTGACAAAAGCCTTAGAAGACAATTCAGAAACTTCTAACATAGTATGAGAACCTAATAACTCAGTTATGCAAACTACCTAACTGAATACCTCAATTACTATGAGAGGATATTCCAGAGAAGAAAATATGTCTAATAAAATCCAGTTATAAAACACAGGAGGAAAATGTGTAATGAAGTTTGTAGACATATGGAATTATTCCCATTGTTTTAATGTATTCACAGAAACTAAGGGCTTCCTATTGTATCTAGTTCTGCAAGCTGTGGCACCTACTGACTTGCAAAGGCAGCACACCTGGCTTATGGCAAAACAGAAAGTCCAGACAGAACAGTACTGATATGTAAGTAACTGGAAAATTAGCTACAAAAATAATCTACTGCTGTTGTTTCATAATGCTTCACTGAAGCCACCTGTACTGGTTTTGGCTGTGATAGTTAATTTTCATAGTGGTAGCTTGTAGCATGCTATATTTTGCATTTGTGACCAAAACAGAATTGGGAACATTGGGATGTTTTTACTAACGCTGGATAGGTTAAAACCAGTTAAACCAGGTCACACCTTATATATTCCTTTCACATGGACAAACACTGCCGGGCTACAATTCTTCAACTGAGTCCAAGTAACAGACCTCTTAAAGCCCACGGGGAATTTTCACTGGCATTCTGTATGGAAACAAAGTTTTTGTTAAGCATACCTATCTGCATGCCACCTTCCTGGGTGTGGTTTTTCACAAAAGATACAGAGGCCCCAGGATAGAGCTATCTCTGCTACACTAGCAAGCCTGTTACATCTAGATTAGAATAAACTACACTACAAGAAAGATCCACCTATTTCCACCTCCACTTCTGGCTACAAGGGAACATACAGCAAAAAATGAAAGCAGAGGAATTACGTCTGTCCAAGCCTCCAGCTGTTTGCAGCTCAGGCCGTTTCCCAAACCTGGTGCAGCCTGCTACTTCAGTAGCTATGGATTACATTAGCTTTCAAGCCATTGCTCAGTCTCCCCTGAGAGCCGTGCAAACTGCAGCTGCAGCAACCTTTGCCGGCTGCTCCTGTGGCTGGACAGACGATGCCCCCAGCTGCTTCCAACTGAGCTCCTGTTACTTTCTTATAGTAGCTTCAAGGTGCTCACTCAGAATCACAGAATCAATTAGGTTGGAAAAGTCTTCTTGAGTCCAGCCTATGACCGATCACCACCACTTCAACCAGACTACGGCACCAGTCTTTTCTTAAAGACCTCCAGGGATGGTGACTCCATCACTTCTCTAGGCAGCCCATTCCAATGCTTAATCATCCTTGAGAAGAAATTCCTTCTAATGCCCAGCCTAAACCTCCTCGGGTGCAGCTTATGACTGTGTCCTCTCGTGCTGTTGCTGGTTGCCTGAAAGAAGAGGCTGAATCCCAGCTGGCTGCAGCCTCCTTTCAGGACACGTAGAGAGCGATAAGGTTACCCCTGAGCCTCCTTTTCTCCAGGCTAAACAGCCCCAGCTCCCTCAGACGCTTCTTACAGGACTTGCGCTCCAACCCCTTTACCAACTTCGTGGCCCCTGTCTGGTCAAAGAGGAGGAGCTTGCAGCAGTTTATGACTCCCTCCCTTCCCAGCCCAGCCCTCTCCCCAGGCTAAGGAGCCCCAGTTCACGCTGTCCTCCTCCCGGCCGGGCACCACCCCTGGTCCCCGAGCCCCGGAAGCGGAAGCGGCTCCCGGCGCTCCGTGTGCGGCGGCGGCCGAGGCGGAGCCGGGTCTGAATGGAGGCGCCGCGGGCGAGGGGCCGCTGAGCGCCCCGGGGC